>JANHFT010002602.1:30420-65305 GCA_032467955.1 Pseudoxenodon macrops | reverse complement strand
GTCTGTCTGTCTATCTATCTATCTATCTATCTATCTATCATCTATCTATCTATCTATCCTCTATCTCTTCCTCTAATTAGAAATGGTAATATCCATGTTGCTACTCCTGTATTCTCTTGCTATTATTCTCAGATCCTCCTGGGAAACCTGAAGTTATCAGCGTAACTCGAAACTCAGTAACTTTGGTCTGGACAGAACCAAAATATGATGGTGGACACAAATTGATTGGCTACATAGTGGAGAAACGTGACCTACCTTCCAAAACCTGGATGAAAGCAAATCATGTCAATGTTCCTGAATGTGCATTTACAGTAACTGATCTTTATGAAGGCTCAAAATATGACTTCAGAATTAGAGCAAAGAATACTGCTGGAGCCATTAGCCCACCATCTGAACCTACAGGAGCCATTACATGCAAGGATGAATATGGTATGTTTTCCATATATATATATATATATATGGCATCTTATACAATTAATTTTAAAGATGTTCTTGTCCTCCTCATTTCCTGAACTTTTTTTGTTACAGAGGCACCAAGTATTGTTATTGATCCAACTATCAAGGATGGCCTAAGTGTGAAAGCAGGAGACACCATTGCAATGTCTGCTATAAGTATTCTTGGCAAACCACTTCCAACTTCAGTCTGGTCAAAAGGAGGAAAAGACTTTAAGCCTTCAGAGACTGTTCATATTGAATCAACACCAACTTCTTCTGCCCTTACTATCAAGTATGCTGCCAGAAAAGATTCGGGTGAATATACAATCACTGCAACTAATCCTTTCGGTACTAAACAAGAACATGTACATGTGAAAGTCTTAGATGTACCAGGTCCCCCTGGACCAATTGAAGCCAGTAATGTCTCTGCTGAAAAAGCTACTCTCACATGGACTCCTCCTACAGAAGATGGTGGATCCCCAATCAAGTCTTATGTGCTTGAAAAGAGAGAAACTAGCCGATTGCTATGGACTCAGGTTGCTGAAGACATCCAGTCTTGTAGACACGTTGTTTCTAAACTTATTCAAGGAAATGAATACCTATTCCGTGTCTCAGCTGTGAACCAGTATGGAAGAGGAGAACCATCTCAGTCAGAGCCAATTAAAATGGTGGACAGATTTGGTAAGCAAAACCGGCCAATAAGCTAAATAATAAATTTACTGCAGTCTGTGTAAAAATTTTAATATTTTTCAACATCTTTCTTTTCAACATTTTTTTCCCTAGGCCCTCCTGGTCCTCCTGGCAAACCAGAAATATCAAATGTAACCAAAAATTCTGTGGCAGTGAGCTGGAAGAGGCCAATAGATGATGGTGGCAGCGAGATAACAGGTTACTATCTGGAAAGAAGAGAAAAGAAAGCTGTGAGATGGATTAGAGTTTCAAAGAAACCGGTGTCGGATCTTAGATACAAAGTAACTGGACTACTAGAAGGAAATGAATACGAATTCCGTGTCAGCGCAGAAAACAGAGCAGGAATTGGACCACCAAGTGATGTTTCTCAACCGGTGCTAACTAAAGATGCTGCATGTTAGTATAATTCTTGTACTTTGAAAAACTCTTCTATCCTCACTGCATTAATAGCATGATTGTGCTATTATAAAGTGTTTCTAATCTAAACTCCTCTTTTTTTTCCCCGTTATTATAGATCCACCAGGACCTCCGTCAAATCCACGAGTAACTGATACGACAAAAACAAGTGCTAGTCTAGCATGGGGGAAACCTCATTATGATGGTGGACTTGATATTATTGGCTACATTGTGGAGCACCAAAAAGAAGGAGAAGAAACATGGGTGAAAGATACCACAGGAACCGCTCTAAGAATCACAGAATTTGTGGTTGCAAATCTCCACCCAGGAGCCAAATACAATTTCAGAATAAGTGCTATCAATGCCGTTGGCGTTGGCGAACCAGCATTAATTCCAAACATTGAAATCAGAGAACGTGAAGTGGCTCCTGATTTTGAATTAGATGCTGAACTGAGAAAAACTCTAGTGGTCAGAGCCGGATTGAGCATTAGGGTATTTGTTCCAATTAGAGGACGCCCGACTCCTGAAATTACATGGACCAAAGATGACATCCCACTTAAAGCACGGGCCAATATTGAAAATACAGATTCATTCACACTCCTCATTGTCACAGAATGTAATAGATATGATGCAGGAAAGTATCTGATGACCCTTGAAAATGCTGCTGGCAAAAAGACTGGCTTTGTAAATGTCAAAGTTTTGGATACACCAGGGCCACCAATAAATCTGAAGCCCCGAGACATATCTAAAGATAGCATTACTCTCCAATGGGATATGCCTCTAATTGATGGAGGTTCACGTATAACAAATTATATAGTAGAAAAACGTGAATCAACGCGTAAGTCATATTCCACCATCACAACCAAATGCTCCAAATGTTCCCTTAGGATTCCTGGTTTGGCGGAAGGCTGTGAATATTACTTCAGAGTATTTGCTGAAAATGAATTTGGAATTGGTGAACCTGCTGAAACTCCTGAACCTATAAGGGCATCAGAAGCGCCATCACCTCCGGACAGCCTTAATATTATGGATATCACAAGGAACTCAGTCAGCCTTGCTTGGCCAAAACCAGAACATGACGGTGGTAGCAAGATTACTGGCTACGTAATTGAAGCACAGAAAAAGGGTTCGACTCAGTGGACACACATTACTACGGTGAAAAAGCTAGAATGCGTGGTAAAGAATCTAACTGAAAATGAAGAATATACTTTCCAGGTTATGGCAGTTAACAGTGCTGGAAGAAGTGATCCAAGAGAAAGCAGGCCAGTTGTTGTTAAAGAACAAATGATGCTTCCTGAGTTTGATTTGCATGGTATCTATCAGAAAACCATCATTGCTAGAGCTGGTGACAATATCAAAGTTGAGATTCCTGTTCTTGGTCGCCCCAGACCAACTATTACCTGGAAAAAGGAAGATCAATTGCTCAAGCAAACACAAAGGATCAACTATGAAAATACGGCTACCGCAACCATTTTGAACATTAATGAATGCAAGAGAAATGACAGTGGCAGATATCCAGTCTCCGCTAAAAACATTGTTGGTGAAGTTAGTGATGTTCTAACTGTTCACGTGCATGATGTTCCTGGACCACCCACTGGACCAATTAGATTTGAAGAAGTTTCATCTGATTTTGTCACCTTTTCGTGGGAACCTCCACTAAATGATGGAGGGGTTCCAATTAGCAACTATGTTGTAGAAATGCGGAAAACTGACAGTACCTCCTGGGCTGAGTTAGCAACTACTGTTATACGTACCACCTACAAAGCAGCTCATCTGACTACTGGAGCTGAGTACCAATTCCACGTGAAAGCTCAGAACAGATACGGCTCAGGTCCGGCTATCAGTTCAGAGAATGTAATTGCTAGCTATCCTTTTAAAGTCCCTGGACCTCCAGGCACTCCTCAAGTCATTGCAGCAACAAAAGATTCAATCAGCATTAGCTGGCATGAACCCCTTACAGATGGTGGAAGTCCAATTCAAGGATATCACATTGAAAGAAAAGAGCGGAATAGCATTCTTTGGCAGACTGTCAGCAAAGCCTTAATATCGGGCAACACCTTCAAATCAAGTGGGCTGATGGATGGCATTGCATATGAATTCAGAGTCATTGCAGAAAACCTGGCAGGTAAAAGTAAACCAAGCAAGCCATCTGAGCCAACCCTTGCTCTCGATCCTATTGATCCTCCTGGAAAGCCAATTCCTCTAAACATCACAAGACATGCAGTGGCGTTAAAGTGGACAAAACCTGAATATAATGGAGGCTTTAAGATAACTGGCTACACGGTTGAAAAAAGAGATCTTCCAAATGGCCGATGGCTAAAAGCAAACTTTGGCAATATATTAGAAACCGAATTCACTGTGAGCGGGCTTACCGAAGATGCTGCTTATGAATTCCGTGTCATCGCTAGAAATGCTGCCGGTGCTGTTAGCCAGCCATCTGAGCCATCAGATGCAATAACATGCAGAGATGAAATCGAGGCACCAAGAATAATGGTTGACGCTAAATACAAAGACACTCTAGTAGTAAAAGCAGGTGAAATTTACAAACTTGAAGCAGATGTTTCAGGCCGACCTCTGCCAACTCTAACATGGACAAAACAAGACAAGGAACTTGAGGATACAGCAAAATTGGAAATTAAAATAGCAGATTTCTCTACAGTTCTTACCAATAAGGATTCCACAAGACGGGATGGTGGTGCATATATGCTTACAGCATCCAATCCAGGCGGCTTTGCGAAGCACATTTTCAATGTCAAAGTTCTAGACAGACCTGGTCCCCCACAGGGACCTTTGTCGGTGTCTGATGTTACCATAGACAAATGTGTCCTGACATGGCTCCCACCTTTAGATGATGGAGGTGCCAGTATTGACCACTATGTTGTTGAAAAACGTGAAACAAGTAGATTGGCGTGGACGTCTGTAGCCCCAGAAGTTCCTGTAACAAAACTGAAGGTCACAAAGCTATTGAAAGGCAATGAATATGTGTTCCGAGTAATGGCTGTTAATAAATACGGAGTTGGTGAAGCTCTAGAATCAGAGCCTGTCCTAGCAGTGAATCCTTATGTAGTACCTGATCCTCCCAAGACACCTGAAGTTACAGCTATTACCAAAGATTCTATGATTGTATGCTGGGGACATCCCGATTCAGATGGAGGAAGTCCTATAACCAATTACATTGTAGAACGTCGTGACAGAGCTGGATTACGCTGGGTGAAATGTAATAAGCGGGTTGTGACAGATTTGCGTTACAAAGTTTCTGGACTCACAGAAGGCCATGAATATGAATACCGAGTAAAGGCTGAAAATGCTGCTGGAGTAAGTGAGCCAAGTCCTAGTAGTCCATTCTACAAAGCTTGTGACACTCTTTTCAAACCTGGTCCACCTGGTAATCCCCGTGTCTTAGATACAAGCAAGTCATCAATTACAATTGCTTGGAATAAACCCTTATATGATGGTGGCTCAGAAATTACTGGCTACATGGTTGAAACAGCACTACCTGATGAAGATGAATGGAAAATTGTAACACCGCCAGCAGGACTCAAGGCCACATCTTTTACCATCACTAATCTAAAAGAAAACCAGGAGTATAAAATCAGAATTTTTGCCATGAATTCTGAAGGCATTGGTGAGCCTGCTCTTGTCCCTGGGACACCAAAAGCTGAAGAACGAATGCTTCCCCCTGAGATTGAACTGGATGCAGAGCTGCGTAAAATTGTGACTCTTCGAGCTTGTTGTACTTTGAGACTTTTTGTTCCAATTAAAGGAAGACCAGCACCTGAAGTAAAATGGTCACGAGAATTTGGAGAATCTTTAGACAAAGCCACAATTGAATCCACAAGTTCTTACACTTTACTTACAGTTGGAAATGTGAATAGATTTGACAGTGGCAAATATAAATTGACTATAGAAAACAGTTCAGGTAGCAAATCAGCATTTGTAATTGTAAGAGTCCTCGATACACCTGGTGCCCCACAGAATCTGAAAATAAAAGAGATCACCATGTCATCTGTCACGCTCACCTGGGAACCTCCCCTCATAGATGGTGGCTCTAAAATAAAGAATTATATTGTTGAAAAGCGTGAAGCAACAAGAAAGGCATACTCTACTGTTATAGCCAATTGCCACAAGACCACCTGGAAAGTGGACATGCTACAAGAAGGCTGCAGCTATTACTTCAGAGTTCTAGCTGAAAACGAATATGGAATAGGCCTTCCTGTTGAAACATCAGAATCAGTTAAAGTGTCTGAGAGGCCTCTACCTCCAGGAAAAATAACTTTATTAGATGTGACGAGGAACAGTGTGTCTTTGAGTTGGGAAAAACCTGAGCATGATGGAGGAAGCAGAATTTTGGGCTACATTGTAGAAATGCAAAGCAAAGGCAGTGACAAGTGGGCCACTTGTGCCACTGTTAAAGTTACTGAAGCTACTATAAAAGGATTGATCCAAGGGGAAGAATATTCCTTCCGTGTTTCAGCACAGAATGAAAAAGGAATCAGTGATCCTCGGCAACTCAGTGTACCTGTCATTGCAAAAGATCTTGTGATACCTCCAGCGTTCAAACTCTTGTTTACCACATTCAGTGTACTAGCAGGTGAAGACTTAAAGGTTGATGTTCCTTTTGTTGGTCGACCCAAACCAACTGTAACATGGCTTAAGGATAATGTGCCACTAAGGCAAACTACTAGAGTAAATGAAGAAAATACAGAAAACAACACAGTCCTAACAATAAAGGAAGCATGTAAAGAAGATGTCGGAAAATATTTGGTAAAACTTACAAATACTGCAGGAGAAGCAACCGAAATTCTTAGTATTATTGTCCTTGATAAGCCAGGCCCACCCACTGGACCGGTGAAGATGGATGAAATAACTGCAGATAGTATTACCGTTTCTTGGGAGCCACCCAAATATGATGGCGGCAGTTCCATCAACAATTACGTTGTAGAAAAACGTGATACATCTACTACTGCTTGGCAGATTGTTTCAGCAACTGTTGCACGAACAACTCTAAAAGTGAGTAGATTAAAGACTGGAAGTGAATATCAATTCAGAATTGCTGCTGAAAACAGATATGGAAAGAGTACATATCTCACATCAGAGCCTGTGGTTGCCCAATATCCATACAAACTACCTGGCCCACCTGGAACCCCATACGTACCAGTAGTCTCCAGAGATACTATGATGGTACATTGGAATGAGCCAGTCAGTGATGGTGGCAGCCGAATTATTGGCTATCATTTGGAGCGCAAAGAAAGAAACAGCATACTATGGGTTAAGTTGAACAAAACAGCAATTCCTGACACTAAATTTAAAACAACTGGACTTGAAGAGGGGCTTGAATATGAATTCAGAGTTTATGCAGAAAATATTGTTGGTATTGGAAAGGCAAGCAAATGTTCAGAATGTTACACAGCTCATGATCCTTGTGATCCTCCCGGCCGTCCAGAACCGATAATTGTCACAAGAAATTCTGTTACTCTTCAGTGGAAGAAACCAGAGTATGATGGTGGAAGCAAGATCACGGGCTACATTGTTGAAAAGAAAGAATTACCAGAAGGCCGCTGGATGAAAGCAAGTTATACTAACGTAATTGAGACTCAATTTGCTGTTACTGGCCTGGTTGAGAATCAAAGGTATGAGTTCCGTGTGATTGCACGTAATGCAGCAGGCGTTTTCAGTGAGCCCTCTGAAAGCTCAGGGGCTATCACAGTGAGAGATGAAGTAGAACCACCTCGCATAAGTATGGATCCCAAATTTAAAGAAACACTTACAGTGCATGCTACCGAATCATTTAAGATTGACGCTGATGTTTATGGCAAACCACTGCCTTCTATTCAGTGGCTGAAAGGTGACAAGGAACTAACAAACACAGCACGTTTGGATATAAAAAGTACTGACTTTGCCACAAGCCTAAGCGTGAAGGAATCTGTCCGTATTGACAGCGGACATTATACGTTGTTGGTGAAGAATGTTGCAGGTGAAAAAACTGCTTCTGTTCATGTCAAAGTCCTTGACAGACCTGGGCCACCTGAAGGGCCTGTTGTTATAACAGGGACAACTGCTGAAAAATGTATGCTATCATGGAAGCCCCCACTGCAGGATGGAGGCAGTGACATTTCACATTATGTTGTTGAAAGGAGAGAAACAAGTCGCTTAGTTTGGACTTTGGTTGATGCCAACGTGCAAACTCTTAGTTGCAAAGTTACTAAACTCTTGGAAGGCAATGAATATATCTTCCGTATCATGGCTGTCAATAAATATGGGGTTGGCGAACCTCTTGAATCTGAGCCCGTACTTGCAAAAAATCCCTTTGTGGTACCACTTCCACCAAAGGCTCCAGAGGTTTCAGCTGTCACCAAGGATTCTATGATTGTTGTATGGGACAGACCAGTTTCTGATGGAGGCAGTGAAATTTTGGGTTATGTGCTAGAGAAACGTGACAAAGAAGGCATTCGGTGGACAAGATGCAACAAGCGTTTGATCAGTGAACTTCGATATCGAGTCACAGGACTTCTGGAAAATCATGACTATGAATATAGAGTCTCCGCTGAAAATGCAGCTGGTCTCAGCGAGCCCAGTCCACCTTCTATCTACTATAAAGCTTGTGACCCTATATATAAACCAGGTCCACCAAATAACCCCAAAGCAATAGATGTTACAAGATCTTCGGTTTTCCTTTCTTGGGGTAAACCAATCTATGACGGTGGCTCTGAAATTCAAGGATACATTGTTGAAGCATGTGATGTAAGTGTTGGTGAGTGGTCTATTTGTACACCACCAACTGGAATTAAGAAAACAAATATGGAAGTAGAAAAATTGTTGGAAAAACATGAATACAAATTCCGAATTTGTGCTGTTAATAAAGCAGGAGTAGGAGAGCATGCTGACGTTCCTGGAATCATCCTTGTTGAAGAAAAATTGGAAGCTCCAGATCTTGACCTTGACTTAGAACTGAGAAAAGTGATCAATGTAAGAGCTGGTGGCTCATTAAGATTATTTGTTCCTATCAGAGGCCGCCCAACACCTGAAGTAAAATGGAGTAAAGTAGATGGGGATATCAGAGAAGCAGCCATTATTGACAGTACCAGCAGCTTCACCTCACTTGTTCTTGATAATATGAATAGATTTGACTCTGGAAAATACACTCTTACTTTAGAAAATAGTAGTGGAACAAAATCTGCCTTTGTCAGTGTAAGAGTCTTGGATACTCCAGGTCCTCCTGTTAACCTGAAAATCAAGGAAATTACCAAAGACTCTGTTACAATTTCATGGGAGCCTCCAGTGATAGATGGTGGAGCTAAAGTTAAAAATTATATTATTGAAAAGCGTGAAGCCACAAGAAAATCCTACGCAGCTGTTGTAACAAACTGCCACAAAACATCCTGGAAAATTGATCAGCTCCTAGAGGGTTGCTATTATTACTTCAGGGTTTCGGGAGAGAACGAATTTGGAATTGGCCTGCCCGCTGAAACAAGCGATCCAGTTAAGGTGGCTGAAGTTCCTCAACCTCCAGGAAAAATAACGGTGGATGATGTTACGAGAAACAGTGTTTCCTTGAGCTGGGCAAAGCCTGAACACGATGGTGGAAGTAAAATCTTACAGTACATTGTAGAAATGCAAGTGAAGGGTAGTGATAAATGGTCAGAGTGCACACGTGTTAAAGTCCTTGAAGCAGTTATTACTAATCTAACCCAAGGAGAAGATTATCTCTTCAGAGTAATGGCTGTAAATGAAAAGGGCAGGAGTGATCCACGATCGCTTGCAGTACCAATAACCGCTAAAGATCTTGTTATTGAACCAGATGTCAGACCAGCATTCCACAGTTACAGTATACAAGTAGGACATGATCTAAAGATCGAAATACCAATATTTGGTCGACCTAAGCCTACTGTTTCTTGGACCAAAGATGGCATTCCATTAAAACAGACAACCAGAGTAAATGTAATTGATTCACCTAATCTTACAGTTCTAAATATTAAAGAAGCAAATAAAGAGGACAATGGAATATATGAAATTGCAGTTGCTAATGTGGTTGGACAAAAATCTGCATCTATTGAAATTATAACACTGGATAAACCAGATCCTCCTAAAGGCCCAGTTAAATTTGAAGATATTAGTGCTGAAAGTGTCACAATATCATGGAATCCTCCAGTATATACAGGTGGCTGCCAGGTTACTAATTATATTGTTCATAAGAGAGATACAACCACGACTTCATGGGAAGTAGTTTCAGCTACTGTTGCAAGAACAACTCTGAAGGTGACTAAGCTGAAAACTGGCTCAGAATATCAATTTAGAATATTTGCAGAAAATAGATATGGGCAGAGCTTTGCCCTGGAATCGGAACCAGTTGTTGCTCAATATCCTTACAAAGAACCAGGCCCCCCTGGAACACCATTTGTGACAATAGCTACAAAAGACTCTATGATTGTGCAGTGGCATGAACCAATTAATGACGGTGGAAGTAGAATTCTCGGCTATCATCTTGAACGAAAGGAAAGAAACAGCATTCTGTGGACAAAAGTAAACAAAACTATTATTCAAGATACACGTTACAAAACAACTAATCTCGAAGAGAACATTGAATACGAATTTAGAGTTTCTGCAGAAAACATTGTTGGCGTAGGCAAAGCAAGCAAAGTTTCTGAATGCTATGTAGCACGTGATGCCTGTGATCCTCCAGGTTGTCCCGAAGCTATTGTTGTTACAAGAAGTGCCATCACTCTGCAGTGGACCAAGCCAGAATATGATGGTGGCAGCAAAATAACAGGCTACGTAGTAGAAAAACGAGACTTACCTGATGGTCGTTGGATGAAAGCAAGCTTTACCAATATCACTGAAACTCAGTTTACCGTGACAGGTCTCACTGAAGACCAACGATATGAATTTAGAGTAATTGCAAGGAATGCTGCTGGAGCAGTAAGCAAACCTTCTGACAGCACAGGACCTATAACAGCAAAAGATGAAGTTGAACTTCCAAGAATTTCCATGGATCCAAAATACAAAGATACAATTGTTGTAAATGCTGGTGAAACTTTCAAACTTGAAGCTGACGTACATGGAAAACCAATTCCTACTATTATGTGGCTGAAAGGAGATAAAGTCCTTGAAGATACTGCTCGGTATGAAATAAAGAATACAGACTTCAAAGCTCTGATTACTGTGAAAGACGCTATACGTGTTGATGGTGGGCAGTTTATTTTGCAGGCAACCAATGTTGCAGGAACAAAATCAGTACCTGTAACAGTAAAAGTACTAGATAGGCCAGGGCCTCCAGAGAGTATTCAGATTTCTGGAGTTACTTCTGAAAAGTGTTCCTTAGCATGGGCTCCACCAATCCATGATGGCGGCAGTGATATTTCCCACTACATAATTGAGAAGAGAGAAACTAGTCGTCTTGCTTGGACAGTTGTTGCATCCGATGCTGTAGCCACAATGCTAAAGGTAACAAAACTTCTGGAAGGCAACGAGTATATATTCCGCATAATGGCAGTTAATAAATATGGAGTTGGCGAGCCTTTGGAATCTGCACCCGTACTTATGAAAAACCCATTTGTTGTTCCTGGTCCACCAACATACCTTGAAGTTACCAATGTTACAAAGGATTCCATGACAGTCTCCTGGCATCGTCCAGATAGTGATGGTGGCAGTGAAATCATTGGCTACATTGTAGAAAAAAGAGATAGAAGTGGTATTAGATGGGTGAAATGTAATAAACGTCGAATTACAGATTTACGATTAAGAGTCACAGGACTAAATGAAGATCATGAATATGAATTTAGAGTATCTGCTGAAAATATAGCTGGAATTGGTGAACCAAGTCAAGTTACTCCATACTGGAAAGCATGTGATCCTACGTTCAAGCCTGGTCCACCCACTAATGCTCATGTTGTTGATACAACCAAGAATTCAATCACAGCTGCATGGGGTAAACCTATTTATGATGGTGGCTGCCAAATCCTGGGATATATTGTAGAAATCTGCAAAGCTGATGAAGAAGAATGGGCAATGGTTACCCCACAGACTGGTCTGAGAGTTAATCGTTTCGAGATCAAAAAACTCATAGAACATCAAGAATACAAGCTAAGGGTGTGTGCTCTCAACAAAATTGGAGTAGGTGAGCCTGCAGCAATTCCTGGTACAATTAAACCAGAAGATAAACTTGAAGCTCCTGAACTTGATATAGACTCAGAATTAAGGAAGGGAATTGTTGTCAGAGCTGGTAGCTCTGTCAGGATCAATATACCATTTAAAGGACGCCCCACTCCAGAAATCACATGGTCTCGGGAAGAAGGGGAATTTACAGATAAAGTTCAAATTGAAAAAGGACTGAATTACACACAGCTATCAATTGATTATTGTGATAGAAATGATGCTGGGAAGTATATACTTAAACTGGAGAATAGCAGTGGTTCTAAGTCTGCATTTGTTACAGTTAAAGTACTTGACACACCAGGGCCACCACAAAATCTAGTAGTCAAAGAAATAAGGAAAGACTATGCTGTATTGACATGGGAACCACCAGCTAATGATGGTGGGGCAAAGATAAAGAACTATGTCATTGATAAACGTGAGTCAACCAGAAAAGCATATGCAAATGTGAGTGCCAAGTGCAACAAAACAAGCTTTAGAGTTGAAAACCTTACAGAAGGAAGCATTTATTATTTCAGAGTTATGGCTGAAAATGAATTTGGAATTGGTAGTCCAGCTGAAACTGCCGATGCCTCAAAAGCATCAGAGCCACCTCTACCCCCTGGAAAAGTGACGCTCACTGATGTGACACAGAGAAGTGCATCATTTATGTGGGAGAAGCCTGAACACGATGGAGGCAGCAGAATTTTGGGCTACATTGTTGAAATGCAGTCGAAAGGATCTGATAAATGGACTGTTGTTACTGAAACCAAAGTCTGCAATGCAGTTGTGTCTGGTTTAATTTCTGGCCAGGAATATCAGTTCCGTGTCATGGCATACAATGAAAAAGGCAAAAGTGATCCTAAGCCACTGGCAGTTCCTGTGATTGCCAAAGATCAGACAATTCAGCCCAGTTTCAAACTGATGTTCAATACATATACTGTACAAGCTGGAGAAGATCTTAAAGTAGAAATCCCCTTTATAGCTCGACCAAAGCCTACTATCACTTGGGAGAAAGATGGCCAGCCTCTGAAACAGACCACCAGATTACACGTTGAAGATACAGCAACTTCAACTACATTGTTTATTAAAGAAAGCAACAAGGATGACTTTGGAAAATATACTGTCACGGCAACCAACACCGCAGGCACAGCAACAGAGCATCTTAGTGTGATTGTGCTAGAAAAGCCTGGCCCACCCCAAGGACCTGTCCGTTTCGATGAAGTTAGTTCAAACTTCGTAGTCCTCTCATGGGAACCACCAGCATATACAGGTGGCTGTCAGATATCCAACTACATTGTCGAGAAACGTGACACTACAACCACTGTTTGGCAAATGGTATCAGCAATGGTCGCAAGGACAACTATCAAAGTAACAAAACTTAAAACAGGAACTGAATACCAGTTTAGAATTAGCGCTGAAAATCGATATGGAAAGAGCGCTGCGCTAGATTCCAAGCCAGTCCTTGTACAATATCCATACAAAGTACCAGGGCCACCAGGAACCCCCTATGTCACAACAGCCACCAAAGACCACATGATAGTACAATGGCATGAACCAGTTAACGATGGAGGAAGCAAAGTTCTTGGATATCATCTGGAACGTAAAGATAAAAACAGCATCCTTTGGACCAAGATACATAAGACCCTCATCCACGACACAAAATATAAAACAGAAGGTCTTGAAGAAGGGCTGGAATACGAATTCAGAGTTTCCGCTGAAAACATTGTTGGAGTAGGCAAGGTTAGCAAGTGTTCTGAACTGTATGTTGCTCGGGATGCTTGTGATCCACCAGGCCGTCCAGATGCCATTGTTATCACTAGAAATTACGTGACACTAAAATGGAAAAAACCTGAATATGACGGTGGTAGCAGAATAACTGGATACACCGTGGAAAAGAAAGAACTACCTGAAGGCCGTTGGATGAAGGCCAGTTTTACAAATGTAATAGAAACTGAGTTTACAGTAAGTGGTCTTGTAGAAGACCAAAGATATGAATTCAGAGTAATTGCAAGAAATGCAGCTGGTAGCGTAAGTGAGCCCTCTGAAAGCACAGGGCCAATTATCGCTAGAGATGCAATTGAAGCACCGAGAGCTTCCTTGGATCCCAAGTACAAAGATCTCATTGTTGTTCGTGCGGGAGAAACATTTGCTCTGGAGGCTGACATCCACGGAAAACCTATTCCTGATGTTAAGTGGTCAAAAGATGGGAAAGAATTTGAAGAAGCAACTGCGAGAATGGAAATTAAGACTACAATTGAACGAACAAGTCTCACAGTCAAAGACTGCGTCAGGTTAGATGGAGGCCATTACACACTTACACTGACTAATGTTGGTGGCACAAAATCAATACCAATCACTGTAAAAGTGCTTGACAGACCTGGACCCCCAGAAGGCCCTTTGAAAGTTACAGGTGTGACAGCAGAAAAATGTTACCTTGCATGGGGACCACCTTTACAAGATGGAGGTGCTAGCATTTCACATTACATTATAGAAAAGAGAGAGACAAGCCGGCTTTCATGGACACAAGTATCATCTGATGTTCAAGCTCTGAATCACAAAGTAACCAAACTTCTTTCAGGCAACGAATATATTTTCCGTGTAATGGCTGTTAATAAATATGGAATTGGTGACCCTCTAGAATCAGAACCTGTGTTGGCATGCAATCCATATAAGCCTCCAGGTCCTCCTTCAACACCTGAAGCTTCTGCAATCACGAAAGATTCTATGATTGTAACCTGGTGCCGCCCAACTGACAATGGTGGAGCTGAAATTGAAGGTTACATACTAGAAAAGCGAGACAAAGATGGCATTAGATGGACTAAGTGCAATAAAAAGAGACTGACAGACTTAAGATTGAGAGTAACTGGACTGACAGATGGTCATTTCTATGAATTTAGAGTTTCTGCTGAAAATGCTGCTGGTATTGGTGAGCCCAGTGAACCATCGATTTTCTACCGTGCTTGTGAGGCAATATATCCACCAGGCCCGCCAAACAATCCAAAGGTAACAGATACCTCCAGATCATCTGTGTCCCTTGCATGGGGCAAGCCTACTTATGATGGTGGTGCTCCTGTTAAAGGATATATTGTAGAATTTAAAGAAGCTGCTGCTGATGAATGGACAACTTGTACACCCCCATCAGGTTTACAAGGAAGACAATTCACAGTAACAAAACTTAAAGAAAATAGCGAGTATAACTTCCGCATCTGTGCTATGAATTCTGAAGGAGTTGGAGAACCAGCAACTATCCCCGGTAGTGTTGTTGCAGCTGAAAAAATGGAGCCTCCTGAAATAGAACTTGATGCAGATCTCAGAAAAGTTGTCACAGTGCGTGCTAGTGGCACATTACGTTTGTTTGTCACAATTAAAGGAAGGCCAGAGCCAGAAGTGAAATGGGAAAAAGCAGAAGGCACCATGAGTGACAGAGCTCAGATTGAAGTAACCAGTTCTTACACAATGTTAGTAATTGACAATGTAAACAGATTTGACAGTGGAAAATATAACCTGACTTTGGAAAACAACAGTGGCAAGAAATCAGCATTTGTTAATGTGAGAGTACTTGATACACCAAGTGCACCTGTAAATCTGACCGTCAGAGAAGTAAAGAAAGATTTAGTGACATTAGCTTGGGAGCCTCCTCTTATTGATGGCGGAGCTAAAATCACAAACTACATCATTGAAAAACGTGAAACAACCCGAAAAGCGTATGCCACTATCACAAATAATTGCAACAAAAATGTCTTCAGAATCGAACAGCTACAGGAAGGATGCAGCTACTACTTCCGGGTCTTAGCTGCAAATGAATATGGAGTTGGTTTGCCAGCAGAAACATCTGAACCAGTTAAGGTTTCTGAACCACCCTATCCACCCGGAAAAGTAACTCTTGTTGATGTTACTCGTCACAGTGCTACTATTAAATGGGAGAAACCAGAGAGTGATGGTGGCAGTAAAATAACAGGCTATGTAGTAGAAATGCAAACTAAAGGAAGTGAAAAATGGAGCACCTGTACCCAAGTTAAAACATTAGAAGCAACAATATCTGGATTAAGTATGGGAGAAGAATATACTTTCCGTGTCTGTGCTATAAATGAAAAAGGGAAGAGCGATCCAAGACAACTTGGAGTTCCAGTAGTTGCAAAGGACATTGAAATCAAGCCTTCGGTTGAGCTCCTTTTCAATACATTCAGCGTTAAAGCTGGTGAAGATCTTAAGATTGATGTACCCATTAGAGGAAGGCCAGTACCATCTGCCAGCTGGAAAAAGGATGGCATGCCTTTAAGAGAGACAACAAGAGTGAATGTCCACACTTCAAAAACATCCACATTGCTAGTCATCAAAGAAGCTTCAAGAGAAGATGTAGGAAAGTATGAATTAAATGTTGCAAGCAGTGCTGGCTCTACAACAGCTTTCATCCATGTAATTGTTCTTGATAGACCAGGACCTCCAACCTCGTTACGTATTGATAATGTCAGTGCGGATAATGTATCCATATCTTGGGAACCCCCTGAATATGATGGTGGCTGTCAAATTAACAATTACATTGTAGAAAAAAGAGAAACTACAACAACAACATGGAGCATCGTGTCTGCAGCAGTTGCACGAACTTCAATTAAAATACTTCGCTTAACCACTGGATCAGAATATCAATTCCGCGTTTCTGCAGAAAATCGCTATGGCAAGAGCACTTACGCTGAAACTGCCCCTGTTGTGGCAGAGTATCCATTTAGTCTACCTGGCCCACCTGCTACTCCTCGAGTTGTACATGCAACGAAAGCCTTCATGATTGTAAGTTGGCAGGAACCAGTTAACGATGGAGGTAGCAAAGTACTCGGTTATCATCTTGAACGTAAAGAACGAAGCAGCATCCTTTGGACGAAAGTTAATAAAATCCTTCTAAGTGATACTCAGATGAAGGTCACAGGTCTTGATGAAGGCCTGATGTATGAATATCGTGTGTACGCCGAAAACATTGTAGGGATTGGCAAATGTAGCAAATCATGTGAACCAGTGGCAGCAAGAGATCCATGTGACCCACCTGGCCAACCTGAAGTGACCAATATTACAAGGACATGCGTCTCACTATCATGGACCAAGCCAGAATATGATGGCGGTGCTAAGATTACAGGCTACATTGTTGAACGGAAAGAGCTCCCAGATGGTCGGTGGCTGAAGTGCAGTTTCACCAATGTACAGGAAACTTTCTTTGATGTGACCGGGCTTACTGAAGACCAGCGCTATGAATTCCGTGTTATTGCCAGGAATGCTGCTGACCAATTTAGTGAACCATCCGATTCCACCGGGCCAGTTACTGTAAAGGATGACATAGAAGCTCCAAGAATTATGATGGATGCCAAATTCAGAGAGATTGTTATTAAAGCTGGAGAGATTTTAAAAATCAATGCTGACGTTGCAGGACGACCCTTGCCAATAATTTCATGGACAAAGGATGGCAAAGATATCGAAGAAAAGGCAAGAGTGGAAATAGTCTCCACAGATCGTGCTACAGCAATCACTGTTAAAGACTGCATTCGACGGGATTCGGGACAGTATGTGTTAACATTACAAAACGTTGCTGGAACAAGGTCGTTAGCAGTTAACTGCAAAGTACTTGACAGACCAGGTCCACCTGCAGCCCCACTAGAAATTAAAGGCCTGACTGCTGAGAAATGTTATCTGTCATGGGGACCACCTCAAGAAAATGGAGGGGCAGAGATTGACTATTATATTGTGGAAAAACGTGAGACCAGTAGGCTTGCATGGACTCTTTGTGAAGCAGAACTTCCAACAACTTCCTGCAAAGTGATGAAACTACTTAGAGGAAATGAATATATTTTCAGAGTGATGGGTGTAAATAAATATGGTGTTGGTGAGCCCTTAGAAAGTGAGGCTGTCAAGGCCCTGGATCCTTTTACTGTTCCAAACCCCCCTAAATCTTTAGAGATTACCAATGTGACAAAGGAATCCATGACTCTTTGCTGGGCAAGACCTGACAGTGATGGAGGAAATGAAATTTCTGGTTATGTGATTGAAAGGCGTGAGAAAAACAGTTTACGGTGGATACGTGTAAATAAAAAACCAGTTTATGATCTCAGAATAAAATCTTCAGGCCTTCGGGAAGGATGTGAATATGAATATAGAGTATATGCAGAAAATGCCGCAGGCCTTAGTCTTCCTAGTGATACTTCGCCACTAATAAAAGCAGAAGATCCAGTTTTCTTACCATCACCACCATCTCGGCCCAAGATAATGGACCATACAAGATCTCATATAACAATCGGATGGACAAAACCGTTGTTTGATGGAGGAGGTCCTATTATTGGATACACTGTTGAATACAAGCTAACTAGTGAAACTGATTGGTCAACTGCTATTCAAAGCTTAAGAGGAACAGAATACACTGTGATAGGTCTTACATCGGGAGCAGAATATGTTTTCAGAGTAAGGTCTGTGAACAAAATTGGTGCTAGTGATCCAAGTGATGCCTCAGAACCTCAAGTAGCAAAGGAAAGAGAAGAAGAACCTGTTTTTGATATTGATAATGAAATGAGAAAGACGTTAGTTGTGAAAGCAGGTGACTCATTTACAATGACTGTGCCTTTCAGAGGAAAACCTATCCCTAACGTCCTATGGAATAAGCCAGACACTGATCTCCGCACACGAGCAAATATTGACTCCTCAGATAACCGCACCTCGCTGACTGTTGAGAAGGCAACACGAAATGATTCTGGAAAGTATACACTGACATTACAAAACATTGTAAACACAGCTAGTTTGACATTAATTGTTAAAGTTCTTGATTCACCAGGACCTCCATCTAATATCATTGTAAAAGATGTAACAAAAGAGTCTGCTGTATTATCTTGGGAAGCTCCGGAGAATGATGGAGGAGCTCCTGTGAAGAATTACCACATTGAAAAACGAGAAGCAAGCAAGAAAGCTTGGGTCACTGTAACCAACAATTGCCATCGTCTTTCCTACAAAGTTGCCAATCTACAAGAAGGTGGAACGTATTACTTCAGAGTCTCCGGAGAAAATGAATTTGGTGTTGGCATTCCCATTGAAACCAAAGATGGAGTTAAAATAACGGGTGAGTAATATATATATCTATTTTTAAATGTATGTGCTTCACTTATGATTTATTGAAGTAAATTTTAGCAGGACTTACATCCATGCTTGAGTTTTAATGTATTCATAAAGCTTAAATTAACAATATAAATTTAATGCAAAGTAGCAATATAAAATGATGCACACCCCCAATGAAAGGTGTTTGTCTTAAGGATTTGCTGATAAGTCGAGTTCTAATATATGTAAGGAAGTCAAGTATAGAGCTTATCCATGCAAAATATTTATTTGCAGAGTATCTTACAAATAATAAGTATTGCGTCTGGCATGTTTTTTGTTCTCAATCTATCTTCCTATTTTTTAGAAAAACCAAGCCCACCAGAGAAACTGGGAGTATCGAGCATTACCAAAGACAGTGTATCCCTTGTATGGCTAAAACCCGAGCATGATGGTGGAAGCAGAATTGTTGGCTACCTTGTTGAAGCCCTAGAGAAAGGGCAGCAGAAATGGGTCAAGTGTGCCGTAGTCAAGACAACCCATCACATTGTCCAAGGTCTCAAAGAGAACATGGATTATTTCTTCAGAGTATTTGCTGAAAACGAAGCTGGACTCAGTGATCCTAGAGAGCTTCTTCTTCCTGTCACAGTTAAAGAAAAGATGGGTATGTATTCCAATACTAAGAATAAAGTTGTCTGAATTTAACTGAATATAGAATCATTGGCATTTTCAATATTTTTAATGCGCTATTATTGCATTTTTCAGAATCACCTGAAGTGGATATGAAAGGTTTCCCGAACCATACGGTTTATGTGAGAGCAGGTTCAAATCTAAAAGTTGAGATTCCAATTTCGGGGAAACCCTTGCCAAAGGTGTCTTTATCCAGAGATGGCATTCCTCTCAGGCCAACCATGAGGTTTAATACAGAAACCACTGCAGAGTGTGTCATTATTAACCTTAAGGAGAGCGTGGCTACCGATGCTGGTAAATATGACATCACAGCTGCAAACTCCAGTGGAACAACAAAATCTTTCATCAAAATTGTTGTCCTGGATAGACCAGGTCCCCCAGTCGGTCCTGTGGTGGTGAGTGACATCACTGAAGAAGGAGTCACCCTGAAGTGGGAGCCTCCACTTTATGATGGCGGAAGCCAAGTCACAAACTACATTGTGCTAAGAAGAGAAACAAGCACTGCTGTGTGGTCTGAGGTGTCGGCAACAGTTGCTAGAAATATGATTAAGGTCATGAGGTTAACCACCGGAGAAGAGTATCAGTTCCGTATCAAAGCAGAAAATCGCTTCGGCATTAGTGATCATCTCGATTCAGCGTGTGTAGTTATAAAACTGCCTTATAGTAAGTACTTCCGTTTTTTGGGTTCTGGTTGTATGAATTTTTCAGACATAGGCATATACTTTGCTAACTTGCCTCTTCTGTTTATTCAGCTATACCTGGGCCACCTTCAACGCCATGGATCACTCATGTTACCCGAGAAAGCATCATTGTTGGATGGCATGAGCCTGTTTCTAATGGAGGCAGTGCAGTCATTGGCTACCATCTGGAAATGAAGGACAGAAACAGTATTTTATGGAAGAAAGTGAATAAAATGATTATACGCACAACTCACTTCAAGGCCTCTACCATTACTGCTGGACTAATTTACGAATTCAGAGTTTACGCTGAAAATGCAGCAGGGATCGGAAAACCAAGTCACCCATCTGATGCAGTTCTTGCAATTGATGCGTGCGGTATGTATTCCGTAATACAGCATCGCATTTCTAATGCTGAATTTAGTGCAAAACATTCTTGGTCAGTTAGTGTTGGGTACTTATATAAATGTTAATTACAAATGCAATTGTTTTCCAAATTGCAGAATCACCAAGAAACCTTCGAGTCACAGATATTTCCAAGACGTTTGTCAGCCTTTCTTGGACCCAACCCGCTTTTGATGGCGGTAGCAAGATCACTGGATACATTGTGGAGAAACGCGATTTTCCAAATGGAAGATGGGCGAAGGCCAGCTTTACCAACGTCATAGAGACCCTGTTTACTGTATCAGGATTGACTCAAAGCTCTCAATATGAATTCCGTGTCTTTGCTAAGAATGCCGCGGGTTCAATTAGTAACCCATCAGATGTTTTAGGACCTGTCACTTGCGTGGACACATATGGTAAGAAATGTATTAAACCTCAAAAAAACTACCTTGTTTTTATTATTTATAGGATTTGAGTTATCACCACTGGCAGAAATATGCAGCTGAATTCAAGAGTTCTTAATATGACAGTATCATGTAGACTTATATTTGATTTTCTTTTGGGTATCAGATGGTGCAGAATTTTACTCAAATGGCATATTTCTTCTTACTTAGCTGCTCTTTTGTGAGCCTTTTAGCACACAAAGTGTCTTAATGGCTTCTTATTCTATTTATCTTTCATTAAGGTGCCCCGGAAATCGATGTACCACCAGAATATACAGAAGTGGTCAAATACAAAGCTGGCACTGCAGTTAAGCTCAAACTTGGGATTTCAGGAAAACCCATACCGTCAATAGAATGGTTTAGAAACGGCAAAGAAATACAAACAAGTGCCCAAATATCTATTGAAAATTCCACTGAATTTGCCTCTATACTGATCAAGGATGCAACCCGTCTCAATAGTGGAAGCTATGAACTGAAATTAAAGAATGCCATGGGTTCAGCATCTGCTGCCATTAAAGTACAAATACTTGGTATGCTTTGAAGAGTATTACACTCCATTGTTCTTTAAAATTCCTCTAGCCATGGTCATTCTTGTATATTAATAGATATCATTTGCTCAACAGATAAGCCAGGACCTCCAAGTGGGCCTGTTCACTTTAAAACAGTCACGGCTGAAAAGATTTCTCTTCAGTGGGAACCAACGGCTGATGATGGAGGCGCCAAAGTGACACACTACGTTGTTGAAAAACGTGAAACAAGCCGTGTGGTATGGTCTATGGTCTCAGAAAAACAAGAAGAATGCAATGTCACTACCACGAAAGTCATAAAAGGAAATGAATATGTTTTCCGTATACGAGCGGTAAACAAGTTTGGTGTTGGCGATCCACTGGAATCTGATAGCGTTGTAGCTAAAAACAGATTTGGTAAGACAGACGTTAATAAATGTATTCTGGAACATCTTTAAGAATGTATTTGCTAATTGATTATGTTGGTCTAATGTGATTTTTTTTCCCCCTCTCAATAAAAATATAGTTACTCCTGGACAACCTGGTATGCCAGAGATCAACATGATAACCAAGCAGTCAATGACTGTAACCTGGACCAGACCTACTGTGGATGGTGGTAGTGAAATAAGTGGATATTATCTTGAAAAGCGTGATAAGAAAAGTTTAAGCTGGTTCAGAGTCGTTAAAGAAACCATTCGGGACACCAGACAGAAAGTGACAGGACTAACCGAAAACAGTGAATACCAGTTCAGAGTCTCTGCTGTGAATGCAGCCGGCCAAGGCCCCTTCTCTAAAGCATCTGACTTTTTCAAAGCTGCAGATCCTATTGGTAAGAACCTAGGCATGTGAATGGTAGCAAAGTTAAAAAGGAACAAAAAATAAAAGTACTTGAAATGGCATGATAGAAAACACGGACATGGCTTTATTTGTTTCCTTATTTAATTTATGTACCATCCATTTCATGCTGTAGATTGTAAATCCTGGACAGTTTATAAGTAAAATCATAAGTATTTAAATATTAACATTAAGATTAGTTCTGCCAGTATTCATGGCAAAAGCACCTACACAGCTAACCAGAGCATGCTTCTGGATTGAAAGGTTTTGCTGCTGTCAACACTGTTGCTCAGGGGACGTCCAATGGCCAAAAATAATGTAATCTTTGGGGAGGCTCCTTTCATGTCCTCCAATAGGATTAGAAAACTAGAAAACCAGAAGCACAAACAGTAAGATAGTGGCATCTTCCCTATTAGTCTACCAGTCACCTCCATTATACCGCATCTAAACCAGGACCCTAAGCCAATTGGCAAAGCCAGTTTTAATGCCCCTTCTGGAAGGACAAAAGGTGGAGGCAGGCCTCATTCATTCACTCATTCATGTTCCGCCTGTTAAATAGCTAATATTTTGAAGTTTCATGTTATATTTTATTTGTTTTATAGAAAAGCCTGGAGCCCCTGTTAAGCTAAAGGTTGTGGATACTACAAAGACATCTATCACACTTAGCTGGACTAAGCCAGCTTATGATGGAGGAAGTGCAATTACCAGCTATGCTATAGAAAAGAGAGAAGGTGATGAAGAAGAATGGTCTGTAGTGAGTGTAAGAGGAGAAGTGAGAACCACAGAATATGTTATTTCTCAACTTCAGCCAGGACTCAATTACTACTTCCGTGTAGCTGCTATAAATTATGCCGGACAAGGTGAACCTATTGAAATGACCGAACCTGTACAAGCTAAAGACATTCTTGGTATGAAATTTTAATCTTTATTCCTTTATTTTTTTCCCCATTTTTTGTTGTATTTTTGGGCTTTCCTCAGTGTTAACAATTTGATGCTATTGTTGTTTTTTGCAGAAGAGCCAGAAATCGATTTGGATGTGGCTCTCAAGACCTCCATTGTAGCTAAAGCAGGCCAAGATGTGCAAATAATGATCCCATTCAAGGGAAGGCCGCCTCCAACCGTCGTATGGAGAAAGGGTGACAAAAATCTTAGTGTTGACGAACGATACACCATCCAGAACACAGAATCATCTACTCTCCTTAGCATTCCTCAAGTCACTCGCAATGACACAGGAAAATACACCCTTACGATTGAAAACGGAGTTGGAAAAGCCAAAACCTCCTTTGTGAATGTCAAAGTGCTGGACACTCCATCTGCGTGCCAGAGATTGCACCTCAAAAACGTTTCTCGTGGAACCGTGACTTTGGTATGGGAACCGCCACTCATAAATGGTGGCTCTGAAGTTACAAATTATGTCATTGAAAAAAGAGATGCCACAAAGAGAGCCTGGTCTTCCGTTACAGCCAAGTGCTCTAATACATCCTTTAAGATAACTGACTTGTCAGAGAAGATCCCCTACTTCTTCCGCGTTCTTGCCGAAAATGAAAATGGATTAGGCGAACCATGTGAAACTCTGGAGCCAGTGAAAGCCGCAGAAGTACCTGGACCTGTGGGAGATTTAACCATGAAAGATTCAACCAAGACCTCTGTCATCTTACAGTGGACCAAACCTGAGTTTGATGGTGGTAGTATCATCTCCGAGTATGTTATTGAAAAGAGATTAAAGGATGAAACGGAATGGTCGTATGCCGGCATAAGCAAGGCATGTGAATTTGAAGTTGAAAAACTTAAGGAGCTTTCTGTTATGGATTTCAGAGTGTCGGCTAAGAATGAGAAAGGAAGAAGCGATGGTGTTACAATTGGGCCAATTACAGTGAAAGATTATGTAATAACACCTGAAGCAGATCTTTCTGATATACCTGGAGGACAGGTAACAGTGAGAATAGGTTACAATGTCCATCTTGAATTGCCATATAAGGGAAAGCCTATACCCAGCATGAGCTGGCTAAAAGACAACATGCCTCTTAAGGAAAGCGAACTGGTTCGCTTCAAGAAAACGGAAAACAAAATAACATTAAGCATTAAGAATGTGAAGAAAGAAAATGGTGGCAAATACACCTTAATTCTTGATAATATGGTCCACAGAAAGTCATTCCCCTTTACAGTTATCACACTTGGCCCACCTTCTAAGCCCAAAGGACCAATCAAGCTAGATGAAATCAAAGCTGACAGTATGGTTCTTTCGTGGAATCCTCCTGAAGATGACGGAGGAGGAGAAATTACAGGCTACAGTGTGGAGAAGCGTGAAACTTCACAAACCAACTGGAAAATGGTCTGCTCTAGTGTATCAAGGACAACCTTCAAAGTTCCAAACCTCGTGAAAGATTTAGAATATCAGTTCAGAATACGTGCAGAAAATAGATATGGAGTAAGCCCACCACTTAACTCCGTAGAGGTCATAGCTAAGCACCAGTTTAAGCCACCAGGTTCACCAGGAAAGCCCGTTGTTTACAATATAACAGCTGATGGAATGACCATATCTTGGGATGCTCCCCTTTATGACGGAGGTGCAGAAATTACTGGGTACCACGTGGAGAAGAAAGAAAGAAATAGCATCCTGTGGCAGAAAGTAAATATTTCACAAATATCTAGTAGAGAATACAGAATTACTGGTCTAATGGAAGGTTTGGACTATCAGTTCCGTGTCTATGCAGAAAACTCTGTTGGATTAAGCCCTGCTAGTGATCCAAGCAAACTCCATCTGGCTATTTCCCCAGTTGGTAAGTGATTGAACACACTCAGTATCAAATTCCTATGTTCCTAGCCTGCTGGAATTGTTTTGCTGATTACTGTGAATGCATTTTATATTCATTCAGATCCACCTGGCACCCCTGATTATATTGACGTGACAAGAGAGACAATTACTCTCAAATGGACTGCACCCATGCGTGATGGAGGCAGCAGGATTGCGGGTTATAGTGTTGAAAAACGGCAAGGACCTGAAGACCGTTGGGTCAGATGCAATTTTATCGACGTCAGTGAATGCCAATATACAGTTACAGGACTTAGCCCGGGAGACCGATATGAATTCCGAATCCTCGCAAGAAATGCTGTTGGGACTATCAGCCCTCCTTCTCAGTCTTCAGGTTATATCATGACCCGAGATGATGCTGGTAAGTCTTACTTATTCCATTATATGGAATTCCAATCTTTTAAAAAGTTTGTGAACATGTTAGATTTTCTCAGTCAGAATGAATCAGTAGGAAATGTTTGGGTCTAATTCTATTTATTTATTTATTTTTATTTATTTCTTTAATTTGTCAAACTAAAGATACAAGGTAGCAGGTATATCAACATAAATATGAACATAGAAAATGGGTACAAATAAATGGGGGACATTAGGACAGGGACGGTAGGCACGTTGGTGCGCTTATGCACGCCCCTTAGGAATGGGGTGAGGTTGACAGTGGACAGTCTAAGGTTAAAGTTATGGGGGTTTGGTCAACAGTGCAAAGTTGGATTATTCTGCAAAATAGTTGCCCCGTGCTATGCATTCTTATTACAGGTAGTCCTTAATTTACAACCATTCATTTAGTGACCATTCAAAGTTATAACAGCACTGAAAAAAGTGATTTATAATAGCTTTCACACTTATGACCATTGCAGCATCCCTGTGGTCATGTGATCAAAATTCAGATGCTTGGCAATCACAACTTTTGTGATCTTCTGACAAGCAAAGTCAATGGGGAAGCCATTCACTTTACAGCCATGTAACTAACTTAAGAACTGCAGTGATTCACTTACGAACTGGAGGCTGTTAAGGTTGGTGGCAAGGAAGGTTGTAGAATGGGGCGAAACCCATTTAACAACTGTCTGGCTTAACAACAGAAATGTGGAGGTCAATTGCATTTGTAAGTCAAATATTACCTGTAATGGGTTTCAAGTTCATAGAAAGGAATTGATTAACGCAGTATACTGTGAAGATACATTGTAAAGGTTGCTTTATTTCTTTTTCTTTTCTAGTTGCACCCAATATTGAATTTGGTGCTGAGCATTTTGAAGGTCTTACAGTCAAAGCAGGTGAAAGCATAAGACTTAAAGCCCTTATCACAGGCCGGCCAGTTCCTCAAGTGACCTGGATTAAAGATGGAGAAGAGATTGACAAGCGATTGGGTGTTGAAATAACCACCGCTATTGGCTATAGTACCATATTTGTTAGAGATGCTTCTCGAGACCATCGTGGAATATATAGGGTGGAAGCCAAGAATTCATCAGGCACCAAACAAGCAGACATAACCATAAGAGTCCAAGGTAATTTGGCATTCTTTCACTAAACTTATTTGCCTTGAACTGAGTAACCTTTATTGATCAATTCATTCTCTACTAAATGCAGCACCACTTAAACCACTGCATGTTTGTGTTACAGATACTCCAGGGAAAATAGGAGGCCCGATACGCTTCACCAATATTACTGAAGAGAAGGCAACACTGTGGTGGGAGCCTCCAGCTAATGACGGCTGTTCAGCCATTACTCATTATGTCATTGAAAAACGTGAAACCAGCAGAGTATCCTGGGCGCTAATTGAAGACCACTGTGAAGCCTGCAGTTACACAGCACTTAGATTAATAAAAGGCAATGAATACCAGTTCCGAATCTCTGCAGCTAACAAATTTGGGGTTGGCAGGCCTCTGGAATCTGACCCTTTTGTAGCGCAAGCACATTACAGTAAGTTCGTTATCAACAGAAAAATCCAGTCTGTGTTTCTGCTAGTTAGCCTTCTCCAAAGCCTTCTCTAATCATCTATTTTCATTCAACAGCTGTTCCTGATGCACCCGGGACTCCAGAACCTAGCAATGTAACAGGGAACAGCATCACTCTCACATGGACAAGGCCAAAATCAGATGGCGGAAGTGATATCGATCAATATATATTGGAGAGAAGAGAAAAGAAGAGCATTCTCTGGGTCAAAGTATCTAGCAAGAGACCCATTTCCGAGACAAGATACAGAGTCACAGGGCTAACTCAGGGCAATGAATATGAGTTCCAGGTTTTGGCAGAAAACAAGGCTGGTGTGGGGCCACCTAGTGGCGTGTCAAGGCTGATTAAATGCAGAGAGCCTGTTCACCCACCAGGTCCTCCTACTGTGGTCAAAGTGATAGATACATCAAAGACGAGTGTCACCTTAGAATGGACCACGCCAGTTTTTGATGGCGGCTTGGAAATTATTGGCTACATCATTGAAATGTGCAAAGCTGATTTGGGAGATTGGCGTAAAGTCAATGCTGAGACTTTGATTGCTACCAAATATACTGTGACTGACCTAGAACCAAATGAACATTATAAATTCCGAGTCAGTGCTGTAAATACCGCAGGCAAAGGAGAAAGCTGTGAAGTTGCTGCTTCAGTACAAACTGTGGATAGGCTTTCTTCCCCTGAACTTGATATTGATGCTAGTTTCAAGCAGACTCACATAATCCGAGCAGGGACAAATATCCGTCTCTTTATTGCCTTCAAGGGCAGACCTGTTCCTATTGCTACATGGTCCAAGGCGGATTCTGATCTCAACTTACGTGCTAACATTCACACAACAGATTCATTCAGTACATTAACGGTAGAGAATTGCAACAGAACGGATGCCGGAAAATATGTGTTTACAGTAGAAAACAACAGTGGTAGCAAGTCTATTGCTTTCACAGTAAAAGTGCTAGATACTCCCGGACCACCAGGTCCTATTACATTTAAGGATGTGACTAGAGGCTCCATCACTTTAATGTGGGATGCTCCGATTTTGGATGGAGGAGCACGTATACATCATTATGTTGTGGAGAAGCGAGAAGCAAGCCGGCGTAGCTGGCAGGTTGTTAATGAAAAATGTACCCGCCAAATAACTAAAGTCACCGATCTTGCAGAAGGAGTGCCTTATTTTTACCGTGTCGCAGCAGAAAATGAATATGGAGTAGGTGAACCGTGTGAATTAACAGAGCCAGTGGTGGCCACTGAAGAACCTGCTCCACCTAAGAGATTAGATATTATTGATACCACTAGGTCATCTGTGGTTCTTGCTTGGCTTAAACCTGATCATGACGGTGGCAGCCGTATCACTAGTTATCTACTAGAGATGAAACAGAAAGGAACTGAAGTCTGGCGTGAAGCAGGTCAAACGAAGCAGCTTACTTTTACAGTAGAAGGTCTTACCGAGAACAACGAATATGAATTTAGGGTCAGAGCAAAGAACGATGCTGGCTACAGTCAGCCAAGAGAAGCTTTCTGCTCTGTCATTATTAAAGAGCCACAGATTGAACCAACAGCAGACCTTAGTGGAATAACTAAACAACTTATAACTTGCAAAGCTGGAAGCTCCTTCACTATTGATATACCAATTAGTGGACGTCCTATTCCAAAAGTAACTTGGAAACTTGAGGAAATGAGACTCAAGGAAACTGATAGAGTGACTATCAAGACAACCAAAGAGAGAACTACAATGATTGTTAAGGACAGCATGAGAGGCGACTCTGGCAAATATTATTTGACTCTTGAGAACACGGCTGGTGTGAAGACATTCACCGTCACAGTTATAGTTATTGGAAGGCCAGGTCCAGTTACACGCCCGATAGAAATATCATCAGTGACAGCAGAATCCTGCGTCTTGTCCTGGAAGGAACCTGAAGATGATGGTGGCACTGATATTACTAACTACATTGTTGAAAAACGCGAATCTGGCACAACAGCATGGCAGCTCGTAAACTCCAGCGTCAAGCGTACACAGATCAAAGTTACTCATCTCACTAAATATATGGAATATACTTTCCGTGTCAGTTCTGAAAACCGATTTGGTGTCAGCAAGCCTGTTGAATCAGTTCCAGTTGTAGCTGAGCATCCATTTGGTAAGGAATCATGATCATAACGAATGTCCATACATTTGTTCCAGTTTTGCTTGAAAAAGAATCCAAGTATTTAACATTTCTCACTTTCTTTTATTAGTTCCCCCAAGTCCCCCCACAAGACCCGAGGTTTATTTTGTTTCGGCCAATGCCATGTCCATCAGATGGGAGGAGCCATATCATGATGGTGGCAGCAAAGTTGTGGGATACTGGATTGAAAAGAAAGAACGCAACACAATCCTTTGGGTAAAAGAAAACAAATCTCCATGCTTTGAATGTGACTACAAAATCACTGGACTTGTAGAAGGTCTGGAGTACCAGTTCAGAACATACGCATTAAATGCTGCTGGAGTGAGCAAAGCCAGTGAAGCTTCTAGACCAGTAGTGGCCCAAAACCCAGTTGGTAAGTATAACACTTTCTGTGTATAATTCCTATTTTTATTTAAGAGATTTTTTTTAAATTACATATCGACTATAATGTTCTTTTTCAGATCCACCAGGTAGACCAGAAGTAACAGATGTCACCCGGTCTTCAGTTTCGTTGAGTTGGACTGCTCCACTTTATGACGGTGGAAGCAAAATTGTTGGCTATATTGTAGAACGCAAGCCTTACCATGTGACTGGAGATGGTCGCTGGTTGAAATGCAATTACACCATTGTTTCAGAAAACTTCTTTACTGTAACAGCCCTCGGTGAAGGAGAGGAATATGAATTCCGCGTATTAGCAAAGAATTCTGCTGGTGTGATTAGCAAAGGTTCCGAAACAACAGGTCCTGTCACCTGCAAAGATGAATATTGTAAGAATTTTTCTTAACAGATATTTAAATTATGTTAAACATGTCTCCTTTTAAAGAAATTTATGTTGAAAGTTTATTCATCTTGTTTTTTTTCATAGCACCACCCAAAGCTGAGCTGGATGCCAAATTACAAGTAGACGTTGTAACTGTTAGAGCTGGATCTGATCTTGTTCTTGAGGCATCGATTGGTGGAAAGCCGGACCCCAAAGTGTTTTGGTCTAAAGGCGAGAAGGAGTTGGATTTATGTGAGAAGATCTCTTTGCAATATACCAGCAAGCATGCTGTCGCAATCATCAAATTCTGTGACAGAAGCGATACTGGAAAATACACATTAACTGTTAAAAATGCTAGCGGAACAAAACAAGTTTCTGTTTTGGTCAAAGTACTTGGTGAGTATTTCACGATTCATAATTTCTGAGAGAACAAAGTCTTTCTTTTCAAGCCAATGTTATATCATTGCACCAATTCCTTTTGGGATTTATTTATTTTTTTGTCTACAGATTCTCCTGGTCCATCTGCTGGCAAGATCACCATTAGCAGAGTCACAGAGGAGAAATGTACCTTGGCTTGGAATGCTCCTCAAGAAGATGGAGGGGCAGAAATTACTCACTACATTGTAGAGAGACGTGAGACTAGCAGGCTGAACTGGGTTATTGTTAATGCGGAGTGCCCAACACACTCATGCGTAGCGACGAGACTTATCAAGAATAATGAATACATATTCCGTGTAAGAGCTGTCAATAAGTATGGACCTGGAGTTCCACTTGAATCAGAAACAATGATTGCTAGAAATTCATTTAGTAAGTGCCTTCTTAGTTCGGTTAATTTTCTTCTTCTGGATAGATGTGTAAGAGATATCTAATTTTTTTTTTTTTAATCATTTCAGCTATTCCATCGCCTCCTGGGATGCCAGAATCAGTGGGTGCTGGCAAAGAGCACATCATTATTCAGTGGTTGAAACCAGAATCTGATGGTGGTAGTGAAATAAGCACCTATCTGGTAGATAAACGAGAAAAGAGAAGTCTACGGTGGACACGAGTAAATAGAGACTACACCATTTATGACACCAGGTTGAAAGTCACCAGTCTCATGGAAAGCAGCGAATATCAGTTCCGTATTACCGCAGTAAATGCTGCTGGAAACAGTGAGCCTAGTGAAGCTTCTCAATATATTTTGTGCAAAGAACCATCATGTAAGTTCCCAAAACTAATATCTTTATAGCAGTGGTGGAATTCAATTTTTTTTACTACCGGTTCTGTGGGTGTGGCTTGGTGGGTGTGATGTAGCTTGGTGGGCATGGCAGGCAAGAATATTGCAAAATCTCCATTCCCACCCCACTCTGGGGCCAGCCAGAGGTGATATTTACCGGTTTTCCGAACTACTCAAAGTTTCTGCTATTGGTTCTCCAGAACCTGTCAGAACCTGCTGAATTTCAACCCTGCTTTATAGTTGATTCCAAATCAAGTGATCTAAATGGTTTCTTAGTCATGGTTATAAAATAGTCAATAGTTTTTTTTTTAATAATTTGGAATCTCAGATGGTTTGTTTGTTTGTTAAATATTTATGACCTTTATCTGATATCTTGTGACCAAGTTCTCAGGGTCACTTATGCTTTTGCATTTAATTCAGTGAAATCTTACAAAACTCAATTCTCTTTTAGTTGACATAGACGGGCATCCAGATTGATTGGATTGAAATAATTATCAATAGTCAATGTTCTGTCAGAAATAGTGCTCCATTTAAATCAGAAAACTCTTTTTTTTTTAACAAAAACAAAAATTTAAACCAAAAGATTTGACTTTAAGCATTAAAGATCACAAGTACAGCTGGTTCAGTACAATTGAGACAGGTAATTCCTTTTAGGGACAGGGGTGTCAATAGATTATCTTGCACTTATGATCTAATTCATCACTATGTATTTCCATCAGAGAATGTTTCCCTGGATCAGGTAAACTAATAACTCTAGCGTTTTGTTTTCTGAAGGTTATATTATCTTTTATGTGTTAGATTAGAGGTCAAAGTGAATTGAAACATATCAGGCCTTTTAAAAAATTAATTTATTTAATTATTTGCAAAAAGACTGAGGTAGTATTTCACAAAGTCTTACAGGTAGGTACCGTAGTTATGTTGTAGAAATAGTATGTTTAGATTTGAGTTGATTTACCTTTAAAGAGAGAATAAAAAGGAAATAGTCATATGGAATAATATAAATGGTCTGCATTTCTAAACAGTTTTCTCCTTGAGATTTCCATTCATAGCGTAGTTGTTCAGAAATAGAAAGGCTGATAATTATGTCATTGTCAAGCTTTTTGCAATCAAAATTAAATGTATACCTTTCCAAAAGAATGAAAGCCTTCAAGAAAAATAATAACAATAATAATTTGTTCTTTTTCCCAAAGATACTCCTGCACCTCCTTCACCTCCGAGAGTTGTAGATACTACTAGGACCAGCATAAGCTTAGCTTGGACAAAGCCCACATACGACGGTGGAGTGGATATATTGGGCTACATTCTTGAAATGAAAGAAGAAGGCACTGACCAATGGTACAGGGTCCATACCACAGCCACCATAAGGAACCCTGAATTCACTGTGACTGGTCTTAGACCAAGCCAGAAATACCGCTTTAGAGTGGCTGCCACCAACATAAATGGGATAAGTGAATACAGCGAGTCTCCAGCCGAAATAGAACCTGTGGAAAGGCTAGGTAACGTCACATTTATAAAGCATTCATAGATTTCTATTTACATATCTGTTTAGAATATTCAAGTGGAAGCTCATCTTTTATTTCTCCTCCCATTGATAGAAATACCTGCTCTGGAGCTTGCTGATGACCTAAAGAAGACCGTTACTGTCAGAGCCGGCGGTTCTTTACGTCTAATGGTCTCAGTGTCTGGTAGACCAGCGCCAATAATTATGTGGAGTAAAGCGGGTGTTGACCTAGCAAGTCGGGCCATCATTGATACTACTGACAGCTATTCACTCTTGGTTGTGGACAAAGTTAATCGGTACGATGCTGGAAAATACGTCATCGAGGCTGAGAATCAGTCAGGAAAAAAATCAGCAACAGTTATTGTAAAAGTCTATGGTAAGTTAAGCCCTTTTATTCCTTTTTACAGTCACCTTGTTTATTTCATTGCAAATGAAAAGATATTTGAAACTGCACCACAATCAAGTAACAGAGAGCCAGGCAAATGGCAAAAGGAGAAAATGTTTTAAGCAAGATTACGCCAGTGGCAATCTATGCGTACTCTTTTGTCAATGAGGAAAAGAATTGTATTGGACAACACAATGTAATAAATAATTAATATTTTCTTTTTCTCCCCCCCGTAGATACTCCTGGCCCTCCAGGATCTGTGAGAGTAAAAGAAGTCACAAAAGAATCTGTAACTATTACTTGGGATGTTCCTGCCATTGATGGTGGAGCACCAGTAAATAACTACATCATTGAGAAACGTGAGGCTACCATGAGAGCTTACAAAACTATAACTACCAAATGCAACAAAACCATCTACAGAATTTCTGGACTCATGGAAGGCGCTCTGTACTATTTCCGAGTTCTGCCAGAAAACATCTATGGAATAGGTGAACCATGTGAGACATCAGATACAGTGCTTATATCTGAAGTCCCAAGTGTGCCACAGAAACTGGAGGTGGTTGACATTACCAAATCTACCGTGTCACTTGCCTGGGAAAAACCACAGCATGATGGTGGCAGCAGATTAACTGGCTATGTAATTGAGGCCAGTAGAGTTGGAACAGACCGGTGGATGAAAGTTGTAACCCTGAAACCTACAGTCTTTGAGCATACAATCATTTCATTAAATGAAGGAGAACAGTACCTGTTTAGAGTCAGAGCCCAAAATCAGAAAGGTGTCTCGGAACCAAGAGAAATAGTCACAGCCGTCACCGTGCAAGAACAAAAAGGTAAAAGCCATGGTGAAAAGTGAAACTTTGTTCATAACAATGATTTGTGATTTGACTTGCTTAACCACGTCCCTTTTTAAAACTCTCTTTTTTTAGTTCTACCCACAATTGATCTTGCTGGAATTCCTCAAAAGACTATTCATGTACCAACTGGAAAACCTATAGAATTAGCCATTCCAATTTCTGGACGGCCACCTCCAGCTGTTTCTTGGTTCTTTGCTGGCTCTAAACTAAAAGAATCAGAGCGTGTCAAGATTGAAACAGTTGCTAAACTCACTAAATTAACCATACGCGAAACAACAATACGAGATACTGGAACGTATACACTTGAACTGAAGAATACAACTGGAACTGTTCTTGAAACAATCAAAGTTATTATTCTTGGTAAGATTTTTGGTTGGTTGGTTTAAAATATATTTTTTAAATATATCCTTGTGGTTTTTTTTCACCATTTCCCCCCCTAAGTGAACCACACTATTTTTGAATCCTTTATGCTTGATTGTTCTTTTTCACAGATAAACCGGGACCACCCACTGGACCTATTGAAGTAATTGACATTGATTCAACTTTTGTAACTATTTCCTGGGAACCACCTGAGATGGATGGTGGTGCAATATTAAGTGGATACGTGGTAGAGCAACGTGATGCCCACCGTCCAGGATGGTTACCGGTATCGGAATCAGTAACTCGGACAACATTTAAATTTTCTAAACTGATTGAAGGTGCTGAATATGTATTCCGTGTGGCTGCTACAAACCGCTTTGGAATTGGATCCTACTTGCAATCTGAGATTATAGAATGCAAGAGCAGAATCAGTAAGTTAATATTTTCCATGAAAAACTAGAAAGAAATATAAAGAAATATTTTAAGACCCAACATTACATACCTTCTGTTCTTCTTTTCCTGAAATAATCAGTTACATTGAACTAGTCACAAAGGAGTTGGATAGAATAGCTAGCTAGCTAGCTAGCTAGCTAGCTAGCTAGATAGATAGATAGATAGATAGATAGATAGATAGATAGATAGATAGATAGAT
>JANHFT010002602.1:0-30320 GCA_032467955.1 Pseudoxenodon macrops | reverse complement strand
ATAGATAGATAGATAGATAGATAGATAGATAGATAGATAGATAGATAGATAGATAGATAGATAGATGATGGATGGATAAATAGAAATGATAGCGATAGAGATACATATATAGAACTATGCTTGATTAGAGGGAACATAATATGACTGTAAATGGAATCATGTTCTCATTTGTTTTCTGCTTCATCTATCTAGGCATCCCAGGTCCTCCTGGTACTCCAGAAGTGTTTGATGTCTGCCGTGATGGAATGACACTTACTTGGTATCCACCAGAAGAGGATGGTGGTTCACAGATCTCTGGTTACATTGTGGAACGCAAGGAAGTTAGATCAGACCATTGGGTCCGTGTAAACAAAATTGCTGTGACTATGACACGCTATCGGTCAACAGGGTTAATTGAAGGCCTGGAGTATGAGCACCGCATTACAGCTATCAATGCTAGGGGCACTGGCAAACCAAGCCGAGCATCAAAGCCTACGATTGCTATGGATCCAATTGGTAAATAATGTACTATATTTGCTAGGAAATGTTTAAGAAATAGTAGACGCTAATAGATTGAACTGCCTTTTTGAAAAACAGTGTTAAATGTGCGGTCCTCTTAACTAGAGCTGTGTCTGTTCTCATTATGTATTCCAGCTCCTCCCGGCAAACCTCAGAATCCAAGAGTTACAGATACTACAAGAACATCAATTTCCTTGGCTTGGAGTCCACCTGAAGATGAAGGTGGATCTAAAGTCACAGGCTATTTAATTGAAATGCAAAAGGTCGATCAGTTTGAATGGACAAAATGTAACACCACACCCACCAAGATTCGTGAATACACTCTAACCCATCTTCCACAAGGGGCCGAGTATAGATTCCGTATTATAGCCTGTAATGCTGGAGGTCCTGGAGAACCCGCAGACGTACCAGGAACAGCCAAAGTAACAGAAATGCTTGGTAAGAAAATTCAGCTGTTTCTCTTTAATGGAGCCCAATGTTTAAACCTTAACAACACTGTCTAACTTTTTTGTATCTAACATGAGATGTTTTTTTCCTTGTCCCAGAATATCCTGATTATGTAGTGGATGAAAAATACCTGGAAGGTCTATTTGTAAGGCAAGGTGGAGTAATTAAGCTCACAGTGCCAATTAAAGGTAAACCTATTCCGATTTGCAAATGGACTAAGGAAGGACACGACGTCCTCCAGAGAGCTATGATTGCCACTTCCGAAACAGATACTGAATTGGTGATCAAAGATGCAGAAAGGGAAGATTCTGGTACTTATGATTTAACACTTGAGAACAAATGTGGCAAGAAAGTAGTCTACATCAAAGTCAGAGTCATTGGCATTCCAAATGCACCAGAAGGGCCGCTTGAATATGACGACATACAAGGGCGCTCCGTTAGAGTCAGCTGGAAGCCTCCAACTGATGACGGTGGTGCCGATATATTGGGATATATTGTTGAAAGGCGTGAAGTACCAAAGACTGCCTGGTACACAGTGGGTTCCAGAGTAAAAGGCACATCATTGGTGGTGAAAGGACTCAAAGAAAATGTGGAATACCACTTCCGGGTTTATGCTGAAAACCAGTTTGGTGTGAGCAGATCCCTGAAATCTGAAGAGCCAGTGGTGCCCAAGACACCTTTGAGTAAGTGCACATCTCAATTCAATTGTTGTTGTCATTGTTGTGTCATTACTGGGGGGAAATATATTCTTTGGCCTTTTTTTGCAAAAACTATCTCTTCTGATATGTCCACAAGGGAAATATGTGAGAATAGCAATAGCACTTAGACTTATATACCGCTTCATAATACTTTACAGCCCTAAGCAGTTTACAGAGTCAGCATATTGCCCCCAACAATCTGGGTCCTCATTTTATCAACCTCAGAAGAAGGGAAGGCTGAGTCAACCTTAAACCAGTTAGGATTGAACTCAGCAGAATTATCCTGCAATACTGCATTCTAACCGCTGCGCCACCATGGCTCAGTGCTTAAATTAGATTGAAAGATAATGACTAGCCTAGAGTCATTTCTAAAATATCACCACTGAATAGAGATTTAAACTCAGTTTTCCTGGGGGAAGATGTAGAGTAACCGTTGTGTTCTTCTTAACAGATCCACCAGAGCCTCCAAGTTATCCACCAGAAATACTTGATGTCACAAAAAGTTCTGTTAACTTATCTTGGTCCAGACCTAGAGATGACGGTGGCTCTCGTGTCACTGGCTATTTTATTGAACGCAGAGAAACATCTACTGATAAGTGGGTTAGGCACAACAAGACCCACATCACGACTACAATGTATACAGTCACAGGACTGGTTCCAGATGCTGAATACCAGTTCCGTATTATCGCCCAAAATGATATTGGTGAAGGTGAACCAAGCCCTCCTTCTGAACCAGTTGTGTGCAAGGATCCATTTGGTATGTAAATATAAAATCAATTATCAGAGGGCATTCAGGTAAAAATTTGGAAGAAGAAAAATCTTCATTTCTTTTTTTCTCTTCTCATTTTACAGATAAACCAAGCCAGCCTGGAGAAATTGAGGTCACTTCTATATTTAAAGATAGTATTACTCTAGAATGGGAGCGCCCTGAATGCGATGGTGGTAAAGACATCATTGGATACTGGGTTGAATATCGCCAATATGGAGAGACCGCATGGAAAAAATGCAATAAAGACCGTATCAAAGACAGGCAGTTTACAGTGGGAGGATTGCTGGAAGCTACAGAATATGAATTCAGAGTTTTTGCGGAAAATGAAACCGGAATCAGCAGGCCACGTAGAACAGCAATGACAGTGAAGACAAAACTGACATGTAAGATATATTCATTATGTTTTATGGTATAATTTGCAAAGGTATTAGAAGATACTAAATGGATCCATAATGTTGGCTGATTTTATTTTATTGTTTAGAAGCAACTTGACAGTTCTGACATAAAGACTGAGAAATTTAATACAGGTAGTCCTTGACTTATGACCACAATTGAGTCCAGAATTTCAGTTGCTAAGAAAGACAGTTATTGAGTTTTGCCCCATTTTACGACCTTTCTTGCCACAATTGTTAAGTGAATCACTGCAGTCAGTAACACAATTGTTAAGTGAATCTGACTTCCCCGTTGGCTTTGATTGTCAAAAGGTCACCCTAGGTAATCACATGACCCTGGGAAGGATGGGAGACTGAGTCAACCTTGAGCCGGTGAGAATCGAACTGGCAATCAGCAGAAGTAGCCTGCAGTACTGCATTCTAACCACTGCACCACCGTGGCTTAGTATATGATAAATAACCTTCACATACACTATTAATGAAATGGTTTTAATGTTTAGAGGGAAAAATTACGCTTAATTCTATAAGATTTTGCTTGAAAAGATGGAGTACACTGAAATAAAATATATTTTAAAAAAATAGGGAACATTCAGGATTATTATTTTTCCCCTTTTATAAATGCAGCCGGAGAAGCACCTGGAGTAAGACAAGAAATAAAGGATGTCACCACAAACCTAGGGGAGGCAGGTCAGCTATCATGCCAGATTATTGGAAGACCTCTTCCTGACATTAAATGGTATCGTTTTGGCAAAGAACTAGTACAGAGCCGAAAATACAAGATGTCATCAGATGGCCGCACCCATACACTGACTGTGCTGACAGAAGAGCAAGAAGATGAAGGACTTTATACCTGTAAGGCTACCAATGATGTTGGAGAAATTGAAACCAGCGGCAAGCTCTTATTGCATGCTCCTCCACAATTCCATTCTGGTTACCCCTTGAAAGAGAAATACCGCGCAGGTGTAGGTTCTACTCTTCGCCTCCATGTTGTCTACATTGGTCGTCCAGTGCCTGCTATTACTTGGTTCCATGACAAGAAACTTTTAAAGAGCACTGAAAACATTACGATTGAGAACACAGAGCATTATACCCACCTTTCCATCAAAAATGTACAGCACAAGACGCATGCCGGAAAGTACAAAGTGCAACTCAGTAACATTTTCGGAAGTGTTGATACTGTACTCAATGTGGAAATACAAGGTAAGTGCTACCTTTTTTTTCTTTCTTTCTTTCTTTCTTTCTTTCTTTCTTTCTTTCTTTCTTTCCCTCTGAAGTTGATCAACCATGTTTTTCAAGTATGGCTTCATGCATCTCCTTTTCTGCAGATAAACCAGATAAACCAGCAGGATCAATTGTGGTGGAAGCTCTGCTGAAGAACTCTGCGGTCATCAGCTGGAAGACACCTGAAGATGACGGTGGTGCCTTCATCACAAATTACGTTGTAGAGAAAAGAGAAGCAAAAGAAGGTGCTGAGTGGCAATTGGTGTCATCAAGTATATCTGGCACAACGTGTAGGATTGTTAATCTAACTGAAAACGCAGGGTATTATTTCCGCGTCTCTGCTCAGAACGTATTTGGCATCAGTGAAGCATTAGAGGTTTCCTCAGTTGTTATTATCAAGACACCTTTTGGTAAGTATACATAAAGGTGAAGCATAATCCATTGTTGAATTTATAAACTGTCTACTAAGCAAATCGACTTCATGTCCTGGAAATGTTTTATTTTACAGAAAAACCAGGACAACCAACTCAACCAAATGTATCTGCTATTACAAAAGATTCCTGTGTTGTATCTTGGAGGCCACCTGCAAGTGATGGAGGCTCAAAGATTAGAAATTACTACCTTGAAAAACGGGAAAAGAAGCAGAACAAATGGATTGCTATAACCACAGAAGAAATTCGTGAGACTGTCTATTCTGTCACAGGCCTTATTGAAGGTCTGGAATATGAATTCCGTGTAAAATGTGAAAATCTAGGTGGCGAGAGTGAATGGAGTGAAATTTCACAACCGATCATTCCCAAATCTGATATACCAATTCAGGCACCACATTTCAAAGAAGAAATCAGAAACCTGAACGTGAAATTTAGAGGTCATGCTACATTTGTTTGCAAAATCACCGGTCACCCTAAACCTGTTGTAAAATGGTTCAGGCAGGGCAAGGAGATTATGCCAGATGGTGAAAAGGTGAAGATACAAGAATTTAAGGGAGGATATCATCAACTGGTGATTACAAATGTAACAGATGATGATGCTACTGTATACCAAGTGAGAGCAACCAACCAAGGAGGATCTGTTTCTGGAACTGCCTCCTTAGAGGTTGAAGGTAAATTATGTGTGGTTTTTTTTAATTACAATAATTTTTATTAAATTTTTAAATGCAAGCTAATGGACAAAAATCTAAACTTCCATTTGACTCCTATATTTAAGATCTTTGTCCAATAATTTCAGTGCTAACAGAGTTAGGGTTAGGGTTAGATAAGCCTTCAGACATGATACCACTGCATGGAGTGTCGTCTAAACAGCAGGCTTTATAAACCAATATTCTGTAAAATGAACTTTATAATTAAAATATATATATATGGAACACATGTTTAAAACAATTACTACATGTTGTATCAATCTTTTCAGGGAACTACCGTATTATCTCACAACTGCTTCTATCATAGAAAAATTCAGTTACACCCAAATTGGCATTCATAATTTTAGCATAGCTTTTGTGAAATATATCAATGAACTTTCTATCATGCTGTTAGAAAAATCTCTTTGATGTATGCACCTAGTAAGAGGCGCTACCAAAATTACTGAAAGCTGCACTTTGTGTGGATAATCTCCAAATATTATAATATGAGCAACACTCTTCGATTATTTGACAATGGAAAGAATTTATGGCACAAAGTATATTTCAAATGTTAGACTAAGCTGCAAAAATGTCCCGCTCCTTGAGAATCAGTTTTCCTCTGCTAAAAACAAAATTAAATTTGTTTACTGTATTCAGTTTGCTAATTTATTTTTTCTTGTGTTTTTTTTAATAGTTCCTGCTAAGATCCACCTACCTAAAAATCTGGAAGGTATGGGAGCTGTTCATGCTCTCCGTGGTGAAGTTATTAGCATCAAAATTCCATTCAGTGGCAAGCCTGATCCCGTGATCACTTGGCAGAAGGGGCAAGATCTCATTGACACAAATGGACATTACCAAGTTATTGTTACAAGATCCTTCACATCTCTTGTTTTCCCTAATGGTGTGGACAGAAAAGATGCCGGTTTCTACATCGTCTGTGCCAAAAACAGATTTGGCATTGATCAGAAAACAGTTGAATTAGATGTGGCTGATGTACCCGATGCACCAAGAGGATTGAAAGCAAGTGAGGTTTCAAGGGATTCTGTCAACCTAACATGGAGCGTTCCAGCCAACGATGGTGGAAGTAGAGTCACACATTATACCATTGAGAAACGTGCTACAACAGCTGAAAGGTGGATCCGTGTTGGCCAAGCTCGTGATACACGATACACTGTAGTAAACCTGTTTGGTAAGACAAGCTATGTCTTCCGCGTTATAGCAGAAAATAAGTTTGGGCAGAGTCAGCCTTCTGAACCAACAGACTCTGTCATAACCAAAGAAGATAAGACAAAAGTACTTAATTATGATGAAGAAGTTGATGAGGCCAGAGAAGTCACCACAGCCAAGGCAACTCATTCTTCTACCAAGGAACTCTACGATAGATACATGATTGCTGAAGAACTCAGCCGTGGACAGTTTGGAATTGTTCACCGGTGCGTTGAGATTGCTTCCAAGAAGACTTACCTCGCTAAGTTTGTCAAAGTTAAAGGTGCCGATCAAGTACTAGTAAAGAAAGAAATTTCTATTCTAAACATTGCTAGACACAGAAATATTTTGTATCTTCATGAATCATTTGAAAGCTTAGAGGAGTTGATCATGATCTCTGAATTCATCTCTGGAGTTGACATCTTTGAAAGATTGAGCATGCCTGGTTTCGAACTTAATGAAAGAGAAATTGTGAACTATGTACGCCAAGTATGTGAAGCCCTGGAATTCTTACACAGTCACAGCATTGGAAACTTTGATATCAAGCCTGAAAACATTATTTATTTCACAAGAAGAAGTTCTACAATTAAACTTATTGAATTTGGCCAGGCAAGACAACTGAGACCCGGTGACAATTTCAGGCTTCAGTTTACTTCTCCTGAATATTATGGTCCTGAAGTCCATCAGCATGATTTCGTTAGCACAGCCACGGATATGTGGTCTCTTGGAACTCTAGTGTATATACTTCTAAGTGGCCTGAATCCATTCCTTGCTGAAACAAACCAACAGACAGTTGAAAACATCATCAGTGCCGAATACAATTTTGATGATGAAGCCTTCAAAGATATAAGTATTGAGGCCTTGGACTTTATTGACCGCCTACTAATAAAAGAAAGAAAATCTCGTATGACTGCTACAGAAGCTCTTAACCATGCATGGTTGAAGCAGAGAACCGAGAAAACCAGCACTAAAGTTATCAAAACATTAAGACACAGGCGTTACTACCAAACACTGATGAAGAAGGAATGGAGTACCGTTATATCAACTGCCCGTATTTCATGGGGAGGTGCTGTCAGATCTCAGAGGGGCGTTACTGTTGCTAAAGTTAAAGTGGCATCAATTGATATTGGCCCGCTTTCTGGCCAAATAATGCATGCTGTAGGAGAAGAAGGCGGACATGTCAAATATGTCTGCAAAATTGAAAACTTTGACTCAGCCACACAAGTGAACTGGTATTTTGGAGTAAAGCAACTGGAAAACAGTGAAAAATATGAAATCACTTATCACGAAGGCGTAGCTACAATGTACGTCAAAGATATTGCTAAAGCAGATGATGGTACCTATAGGTGCAAAGTTGTAAATGACTACGGAGAAGACAGTTCCTATGCAGAACTATTTGTTAAAGGTGTCAGAGAGGTTTCTGACTATTACAGATGCCGAACTGTCAGGAGAGTGAAGCGCCGAGTAGATACCTTGCGACTTTTGGAGAAGCCACCAGAATTTACCTTGCCTCTATATAACCGGACTGCCTATGTTGGTGAAAATATCCGGTTTGGAGTAACTATAACAGTTCACCCAGAACCTCGTGTAACCTGGTTCAAATCAGGTCAGAAAATCAAACCAGGAGACGATGATAGGAAGTATACCTTTGAAACAGATAAAGGTCTTTATCAACTTCTAATCCACAATCTGAATGAGGATGATGATGCTGAATATACGGTGCTGGCACGTAACAAATACGGTGAGGATAGCTGCAAAGCCAAACTGACCGTTGTGCATCACGCTCCTGCCGAAGACACCACTCTGCGACCCATGTTCAAAAGGCTGTTGGCAAATGCTGAATGTCAAGAAGGCCAGCACGTCTGCTTTGAGATCCGAGTCTCTGGCATACCAAAACCAACACTGAAGTGGGAAAAGGATGGTCAGCCTCTCTCGGCCAGCCCCAATATTGAAGTTGTACACGAAGGATTAGATTATTATGCTTTACATATAAGGGATACCTTGCCTGAAGACAGTGGCTATTACAGAGTTACCGCTACAAACAAGGCTGGTTCTACAAGCTGCCAGGCTTACTTGAAAGTGGAACGCTTGAGATATGTCAAGCGGGAATATAAGTCTGAAGACGAGAAGCAAAAAGTGGTACAGAGAAGAATTGACAAGACTGTGAGAATGGCAGAAATTCTTTCCAGAACAGAAACTGTCGCACTGACACAAGTAGCCCAGGAAGCGCTGAGAGAAGCTGCTATCCTGTATAAACCAGCTGTAAGCACAAAAACTGTCAAAGGTGAATTTGAGCTGAGGAAGGAAGAGATTAAAGAGGAAAAGAGACTCCGAATGCCTTACCAGATCCCAGAGCCCCGCAGGCGCGTGACTACTGCTGTTGAAGAAGATCAGAACATCAAACTATTTGTGCCTATGTCGGACATGAAGTGGTACAAGAAGCTGAGAGACCAGTATGAAATGCCAGGAAAACTTGACAGAATTGTTCAGAAGCGACCCAAGCGCATTCGTCTTTCCAGATGGGAACAATTCTACGTGATGCCACTGCCACGCATTTCGGATCAATATAAACCTAAGTGGCGCATACCTAAGTTGTCACAAGACGATCTTGAAATAGTGAGACCAGCACGTCGTCGCACACCTTCTCCCGATTATGACTTTTATTATAGGCCAAGAAGGCGATCCCTTGGTGATCTATCTGATGAAGAAATACTTCTGCCTGTCAATGATTACTTGGCCATGAAGAGGACTGAAGAAGAAAGACTGCTACTTGAAGAAGAATTGGAGTTAGGTTTTTCTGCTTCACCTCCAAGAAGAAGCCCTCCACGCTTTGAATTGTCTTCTCTTCATTACTCTGCAACAGATGCTCAGAGAGCTGCAGAGTTATCTAGGGGAAGAGAGTTGAGATATGCAACTTATCATATACCCACTAAAGAAGACACGACTGCAACTTACGCACAGCTTCGACAACGTCATGACAGAGCAGCTTATAGGCAATCTAAACAAAAAGAGAGAATAATGGCTGAGAAAGAAGATGAAGAGCTCTTACGACCAGTTACTACCAGGCAGCGGCTCTCTGAATACAGGAGTGAACTGGAATATATGTCACAGGAAGAAAAGAGACGGATGAGAAGAAGGAGAGAAAAAGAAATAACTGAAATCACATCAAAAGAGGAAGAAGAGGAAATTGAAATGGTGAGACACGTTCATCGGGAATATTCACCTCCTTCAAGATTACTCAGAAGAAGACGTTCTCTTTCTCCAACTTATATTGAACTGATGCGACCTGTGTCAGAATTAATTCGGCCTCATTCACATCCTGTGGAAGAACCTGAGAGAAGATCTCCCACGCCAGAAAGAACTCGTCCACGTTCACCAAGTCCAGTATCCAGTGAGCGATCTCTCTCTAGATTTGAAAGGACAGCAAGATTTGATATATTTTCCAGATATGAGTCCATGAAAGCTGCTTTGAAAACGCAAAAAACAATGGAAAGGAAACATGAAGTTCTGACTCAAGAACCTTTCACTCTAGATCATGCTCCACGCATCACTCTCCGAATGCGCTCACATCGTGTGCCATGTGGCACCAACACCAGATTTATTCTGAATGTTCAGTCCAAGCCAACTGCTGAGGTGAAATGGTATCATAACGGTGTTGAAATCCATGAGAGCTATAAGATACATTTCACTAACACTAGTGGCGTATTGACCTTAGAGATCCTTGATTGCCATATTGATGACAGTGGCACATACCGTGTTGTGTCTACAAACTATAAAGGAGAATGTTCGGACTATGCAACATTAGACGTTACAGGAGGAGACTATACTACATATAGTTCCCAGCGCAGAGATGAGGAAGTTCCTAGAACTGTTATTCCTGATCTGACAAGAACTGATGCATATGCAATCTCTTCATTTAAGAAAATTTCTGAAACAGAAGCACGCTCTTCAGTAAGAGAAGTCAAGTCAGAACTGACAGCAACAAGAGAGTCATTATCATCATATGAACATCATGCTTCTGCTGAAAAGAAAATCAGTGCGTCAGCAGAAAAATCAATAGAAGAAAAAGCTGTGCACCGGAAATTTAAAACCACTCTACCTGCTACAATATTAACAAAACCCCGCTCCATCACAGTTTCTGAAGGAGAGACTGCAAGATTTTCATGTGACACTGATGGTGAACCAACACCAAGAGTGACATGGCTGCGTGGTGGACAAGTCCTTGTTTCTTCTGGGCGTTATCAAGTGACACGCACTGAATATAAGTCTACATTTGAAATTTCATCTGTACAGATCTCAGATGAAGGCAGCTATACTGTTGTGGTTGAAAATTCTGAAGGAAGGCAGGAAGCCCACTTTACTTTAACTGTTCAACAAAAAAGGATTCCGGAAAAAGCAGTTACGTCACCTCCAAGGGTCAAGTCTCCTGAAAGGCATGTGAAATCTCCAGACCGAGTAAAATCTCCAAAGCGAGTAAAGTCTCCTGAACCGTCTCCTGCTCCCTCCAAAGCAAAATCAACCGTCACAGAGAAAACCGCACCAGCTGAAAAAGTAGACTTGCCCGTTGTTATGGCTCCCAAGATAACACAACAACTGAAGGTTGACGTTTCGGGTGATAAAGTGAAACTATTCTGTTCAGTTGAGAGCAGTGTGTTAAGTGTTCGAGAAGTATCTTGGTATAAAGATGGCAAGAAATTAAAAGAAGATGATCGTTTCAAACTTCATTATGCAGCCGATGGAACTTATGAACTTAACATTCATAACCTTCAGGACTCTGACCAGGGTGAATATACATGTGAGATTATTGGAGAAGGTGCCTCTTCTAAAACTAGCTTCCAGTTTACTGGACAAGCATTCAAAAATGCGAGTTCTCAGATATCAAGCTTAGCCAAAACGCAAAAGCTGGTTCAGAAAGAAGAAGAAGTCCTTGAATTATCTACCCAAAAGAAAGCTACTGTGACTTCTCAAGAAAAGGCAGTAGTCCAAGAGGAAATTGTTAAGAAGTCTCTAATACCGGAAGACATTAAGAAACCTTATCCAGAAGTTAAAGCCACCACCACCCAAATGTCAGTATCTGAAGGCGAAAGAACTGTTGTCAAAGCCAATGTCGCCAACGCTTCTGATGTAAAATGGCTGCTAAATGGAGTAGAGTTAGCTAACTCTGAAGATTATAGATATGGTGTATCTGGGAGTGACCATACATTGACCATTAACAAGGCCACTCAGAAAGATGAAGGAATACTTACCTGTGAAGGAAAGACAGAAGATGGTGTCATAAAATGTCACTTCGAAATGAATGTTTCCAAAGATCTTTCAAATGCCCCCACCTTCATCACTCAACCAAAATCTCAAAATGTTAATGAAGGACAGAATGTGCTACTGACCTGTGAAGTCACTGGAGATCCTTCTCCTGAGATTCATTGGTTTAAAGATAATCAACCAGTAAGTAATTATTTGTTAGTCATAAAAAAAAATTACTTGCATGCTTGGATTAAACATGACCTTAATTAAACCTCTCTTCCTGTTATCAGATTGCTCTCTCATCCAACATCCAAGTAAATCGTTCCAAGAATGTTTATTCTCTTGCAATCCAAAATGCTGCATTGAGCGATAGTGGAAAATACACAATCAAAGCAAAGAATTTTCAGGGGCAATGCTCTGCAACAGCATCCTTGACTGTCCTTTGTAAGTTTATTTTGTCTTCCAGTTTTCCTTTAATGGCACTAGGACTTAGATGATATAAGAAAAGCAGCTGATTTTGTGAATTCTTTAATGAAGTACCGCTTTACGTACTGAATCAAAAGTGCAATATAAATGAGAATATTATTATATTTAAATAACCGTATAATAAATATTTAAGAAAACATTTTATGCCAGCTCAGTGTTGTCATAAAGCTTTCAAGTATCCTAACATATCTTGGCTATTAACCCCTTGGTTCTGGTGATAATTGATTAAAAAAAAACTCTCAAGAATATTACATTCCAAATAGTGCACAGCCTTCAGGATTTTAAAAAGTATTGAAGTTTTCAGATAAAATATAAGGCTGTACATATCCGAGGAATCATTGGGTTACTTTGTGTTTGCTATCTCTTTGTATACAGGCTTGCATTTAAGGAAAGCTATGGTATTTTTAATGGTGCTTTCAATGAATATAAATGAGGAAAACAAAGCACAGTTCTAAGTATTTTTCCCCCCCACAATTTTTTGGGTACATATAATTTTAATGAGTCATTTATATTTCCCTGATCATTGTAATAATAACCTATTTAAGATAAGAGTATTCGTGCATTATTATCCATTATTGGAACCTTGTGCCAAAAACCAGATTCAGTTTTCCTCAAATTGCAAGCCACTCCTGTTTCTCTTTTCATAAAGTCAATAGAGAACATGCGTCTTTACCAGCTAATGTGGTGTCATTGGTTTTTTTTTTCCCATGTATGTTTGCTATGCTCCACAGCTCTAATTGAAGAATCTCCAAAAGAGGTAGTGTTGAGGAGAAGTGGTGATGCAAGCATGCAGGAGAGCTTCTCTTCACAGTCATTTCAAATGTCCGCTTCTAAACAAGAAGCTTCGTTCAGCAGTAGCAGTATGACTGAAACGAAATTTGCGAGCATGTCTGCCAAAAGCATGTCTTCCATGAAAGAATCCATTGTAGAGATGAGCTCCAGCAGTGTAACGGGGAAATCTAGTCTGACCCAAATGGAGAGTTCAACTAGTAGCTTGCTTAAATCTGGTACGAGAGGTGAGCAATACAATTATACGTAGAGTTAGAGAAATCCCTGCTACTTCCTTTAGAATACCTCCTGTCCCAATGAAGTCATAACCTCCACTGAGAATTAATTTTCACCTTTTTTTTTTCCTGTTTTACAAAGGGATACCTCCCAAAATCGAAGCGCTTCCAAGTGATATCTCCATCGAGGAAGGAAAGGTGTTGACCATCTCCTGTGCTTTCTCTGGAGAACCAACTCCTGAAATAACGTGGTCCCGCAGTGGGCAAAATATTTCTAGCCAGGGGGGCAGATTCCATATTGAAACCTGTGAAGATTTAACCACTTTTATCATAATGGATGTTCAGAAGAATGATGAGGGCCTCTACACCCTGAATTTAGAAAATGACTTCGGCATCGACTCTGCCACTGTGAACATTAACATTCGATCAATGTAGTAGAACGTACCATTATTATTTTTGCACTTGACTTCGGCCAAGTGACTCATACGGACTGAAATAACTGATTTGTAAATATATAGTTTTTAAAATAGTATTTTTATACCTTCCTGAACGAGAACAAGGTCCTAGAAATTACGCTATGATTTATAGTCATTAGGTGACTTTAAAACGTTGTTTTTTTTTTCACTTGACATGTACATACTGTATATAGCCGACGATAGCGGTTATGGAGTTTTGTACCATTTATTTTATGACATTTGAAAATGTAACTTTTGGAACCGTTGGTAGGAGAAAGTTCCTGACGGAACGAATACCCTGCTCAACATTGAACTAATATTGGTGCCTCAACAAAAAGTTGACGTCTAAGATTGCCTCAACAGGTAGAGAGGCTCCCTGTTGAAGACTCCTTTCCTAAGACCTAAGAGATGATGCTGTGCACGTTTCATTACGTGCATGAATTTATTTGCAATCAGAAACATAAGCCATTGGTGAGGTTTGCATTTACCCTCATGTAAGCCCCACTCTAATAGCTTATGTTGGGTCTGATCAATGTCAAACTTTATTTTGCTCATGACTGATTTACCATAGATGGAACAAAATGTCAACGGCCAGCATTTTGTTCATCGCCTCTCTATGCATTGTTTCTGGGACAATGACTGCCTGAACAGCTTTACAAAAAAAGTAACATCACCTGGCTATCCCATTATTGAACGAAGCTGTTTAGGAACTCATGGACAGAAGCAGTGCCAACTCTTGGAGGTTCCATGGATGCAGTGATTATGTAATAGGGTTAGTATTTAGGTAGATAATGTCAAGTCTGGGCAACTAAGTTCTGAACCACAGTTTAAAGAAAATGTAAACTGTTGCTATAACATCACATTTTGCCCTGAACATAAATTTAGTTTAGTTTCATAATTAGTAAACTACTAGTGAGCGCTTAGCTATTTTACTGAACCTCCTTGAGATAGTGTTCCTTTTAAATAAAGCATGCCACCTGCACATTACCACCTCTGTATCCTAGTCTTTTTTTTCTTCCTCTTTCTTCTAGTTGCATTCCTAATTTTAACCTCTGTTTGAGCTGGGGGTGTGGGGTGTAACCCATGATCCTGGAACTACAAATGGTCCCTCAGTTCCTTAACATTGTGAAATTCAGCTGCATTATTTTGGATTGTTGTCAGACCACACAGTTTCTCCCATTTAAATATTTACTCTAACACCTACACAAAATGAATCCTTTAAAGCCTACATACTTTATTCCTGGTGCACAGTAAGCATCCCTGATTCATAAAAGGAAAAATTAAATAAAATGCAATGGCATGGCATGGAAGTCAAAAGTGGTTAAGTGAAAAAAGAGAATTTGGTTCATCACACCGTTGTTAAATATGTGGGAATCCTGCCTTGCATTTTTCACCAGGCAAGGAAGCAGCAGAGTGTTGGATTTTTCTTTCTTTACATGTATTGCTTGTGGTTTACCACCAAAATCTGGGGATGACGTTTGAAACCTCAAAGTGTTTTAGTCAGAGCAGGATTACCAAACTCATTCTGAGTATCTTTTTCTTTTTTTCCAAATAGAGCAGGGGTGTCAAACTCGCGTCGTCACATATCGCAACTTTTTTTCCCTTCGCTAAAACGGGGGTGGGCATGGCCAGCATGTGATGCAAGCAGGTTGTGGGCCACGAGTTTGACACCCCTGAAGTAGAGAAGGGTACCTTTGTACAGAGAAGGCCTGGCAAGAGTTAATTACCATTCCTACTCATCAAAGTTGAGCTTTAAATAAATGCTCAGTCTTAAGAATGGAAAAATTTAAGACAACAGCAGAACCAAAGGGGAAAAAAATAACACAACTACACCTCGTGGAAACAAAAACGAGCACAGGCCTTTGACCTTATCCTCTCCACTCTTCCATTCACTGATGGAGAGGATCAGCAGTCTCTAGGGTACTGCAAACAGGATCCAGTGCAGCATGGTGTTAACTGCAAAACAATGATAAACCTGCCCATGTTTGCTTGTGCAGCTGCTGAGTGGTTTTGTGATGCCAATGTGTTCAAGTATTTCAGCAGTTATTATAAAATGAAGTAGAGGCAAGAAGGATGCAGGACAGGGGGAAATTGATTCAGAGAAACAATTTAGAAAAGCCATTAAAGCTTTTTTGTCAGCTTGGATGACAAAGGCTTTAGGCCTTGTCAACTATCATCCCACCACAGTTATTACCAATTTGACAATGATGCCATCCTATAAAGCACAGGCAGACCATCTTGTTTGGTTGAAAGCCTTAGCTGATTTTTGACCTACAGATTGAGCAGCACATTGTGGCTATAATCAGGCCAAACTGAACTTGATTTAATTTAAACCTTCCATAAGAAACATGCATCTTTCCTCAGAAAAAAAACAAAAACAAACTACACCTGAAAAAATCCGGTTAGTCCCTGGATAGAGGATCATAAAGAGATGGACAGCATTAAAAAGTCCAAAAAGAGAGAAAAAATCTGCCAGAACACAATAGCCACCCATATTCTGGACTATTCATAGGCTCCTTAACTGGCCAACAACAGAAGATGGAGAAATTGTGTGTATTTTTTGTTAAACACTGCTCCCATCCATAGAATGCCTTTTCTATTCTATAACTCTCTTAATCATGCCAGAGTCAGCAAGTCCGTAGTTTAAGGTGGTTTATTTACAGTGAAGATCAAAATACTATATAAAACATCAAACAATAACATTGTTAAGAGAGAATAATTGCCTTCTGTTATGAGATGGTGAATGAAAGCTTAATTCCATTGAAAGTTTTGAAAGTTTTCTTACAGCAACTGTGATTTTTGAGTTTTTGAAGGATTTATTGGGTAATTTAAAAAAGTATATTCATTTCCATGGCATTGTTAGAATAATAGAATATGAGAGCAAGTGATATATTCTAGATCTAGACTTATAGAAGATAAGAATATCCTTGCTATTGTAATGTCAGCCTTTGGAACAGGCTTATATATCTCTACAAGTTTATACATTACAATAATTGCTTTGTTTCTTCATAGTCATTCTGTAGTTTGTAGAAGGAACGGCATCACTTAATGGAGTGTAATTGCTATAAAAACCCCAGTAAATTCTTTCAGTTGTGGAGGGATAATAGTAGTAAATCAAATAAAACAAAGTGAACCTTTTATCGGTATTCTCACATTGTGATGACATGTTAGAAGACAATAGACTATGGCAAGCAGAGTTCTCCTGATGGGTTTATCATCACGTTGGCGATTGGCAAATCAGTGAATGACATTACAAGGTCAATAAATCATTTTTCTGATGGCATGACTCAAAAGCACAAATAAGAACCATACAATCCACAGAGACACCGTCCAAAGAACTGTGAGGTTGGAGCAATGCACAGAGGCAGACACACCTTTGTGCTGTTTTGTAAAAGGAGGGAAGTACTAGGAAGGTGGCACCAAAACACACACAAAAATCTGGTATCTGTCATTAAAATGTTGCCACAACGTGATACTAACATGTATTCTTGTTCAGGGTGTCATTCGTGTTTCTGCCACCCTGCAACTTCTTATAGCTGCAGAGACTGCATATTTGCATTAGGGAAGTTTTCTTTTGTAGTTGGAGGTGAGGGTGGTAAAAGCCTTAGCATTTAAAAGAACACAAGAAAAAAGCCCTTATCATTCTCTGACCTTCAATCAATTGGAATAGAGCTGGAAGGGAAGCTGGAAGTCTGCTAGTCCAACCCCCCCCCCTCCCCGCTCAAGCAGGAGACCCTATACAATTTCAGATAGATTACTGTCCAGTCTTTTCTTAAAAACCTCCAGTGATGAAGCACCCACGATTTCTGAAGGCAAGCTGTTCCACTGGTTAATAGTCCTCACTCTTAGGAAGTTTCTCCTTACTTCCAGGTTGCTTCTCTCCTTGATTAGTTTCTGTCCATTGTTTCACGTCTTGCCTTCTGGTGCTTTGGAAAATAAGTTGAACCTCCTCTTCTTTATCGCAGCCCTTCAAATACTGGAATACTGCTATCATGTCACCCCTAATCCTTCTTTTCTCCAATTGGTCAAACCCAATTCCTGCAATTCCCCTGAATGATTCTATATTTGTGCTGCACTTCTGTTGCTCAGTACATCTCTGGGATAACATAAATTATTTAGGGGGAAATTTCATGGTTTTCTCTGGTTTAGAGAAAAAAAGAGAGGGGGGGGAGTATTATGTTAGTGTTAATTTTAGAATGGAGTAGTTATTTTAAAACTAGCTCAAAATCTCCTGAAGCTTACAGGAGACCTTGCATCCTTCAATCTCACAGTTGTAACTTACTTTGGTTGGCGTCATTTCTGACAAATCCCCAACCCAGTTGATGATGTTGTGAGGATTATGTGGTCCTGTCGCTAAATGCCCATCTTGTCCACAATGATAACATCCGTCTATGACTTCATTGTGCATGAAAATACCCAAAGACTTACAACAATCCTTGCAACTAGGGCATTTTGGTCTCTCAAGCATGTGCTTTGGGTTTCTTGAGTCCAGAACCCTGATGGGCTCAATCATATAAGCAGCAGTGATTTGTATCCCAATTCAACAATGGCAAGTTCTCTTGGGGTGCTCTTGCCATCAGTACCCTGCTGCCTCCAGTGTAGCCCTGGCTAGGGATAGGAGTTGCACCTGTTGCTTTGAGTGTAGACTTGGAGAGCTAGCAAATTGCAGTCAAAGTCATACCCACATTGCCCCTCAATCCACCTGGGCGAGGTGTCCATTAGCTATGCCTGGAACACCATATAAGCTTCAATCAAAAGCATCTGAGGAGCACCAAGTTGTGAAAAGCTGCTTGGATCCTTGCAATCTAATGACAGTTGGTCAAAATTTATGCAATTATAAATAAAGAGAGAATGTCTGTGTAAAAACTGCATTTATTGAACACTTACATCACTTTTTTTATTTAAAAAAAAGCCATTTTAATTTTTTTTTTAAAGTGCTCCATGGTCAATACATTATTAACTAAATCTATTCCAAAGTGAATAAAAAACAAAAATATACATTTCAAAACACTTAACAACTTTGGACACAACCCCTCAGACATGTCTGTGCAAACATTGCTGAACTTCAAGTCCCATATTTCCTTTTTGCTCTGGCAGAAACAGAGTGGCATCACCAGAGCTCTTTCGGGCCAACCGGGTCCATGATGTACCATAGATCAGCCTTTGCAACTTTAACTTGTGGACTTCACCTCAGTTGGCTAAGGAATTCTGGGAGTTGAAGTCCACAAGTCTTAAAGTTGGCAAGGTTGGGAACTCCTGCCATAGATGACTGCTACATGCTTTAGTTAGAATTTGGCCTCCCAGCACCGACAGAGACAAGTGGCAGGGAGTGAATAGAAGAGAGGATCTTGCTTTATTTTTTTCTGCTTTTCTGAAACTAGGGCCCACCATGGTGAAAGCCACCCTCCCTTTGGTATAAAGGATCATTAACATACATGTTCTGCTGCAAACACGAATACATTACAACAACAGCTGAAGAGCAGACTTTATAAAGCAGCATTAAATTTAAAAAAAACTGGTGAAAAGACACTCTGAAGATTAGTTTTGCCTGGCGCTAAAAAAGAAAAGTGTGTGTGTGGTGGGGTGTTGTCAGTTCAGACAAAGGAAGCATTGTTTAACACAACAAAATTAAAATATGCCTTTACTTGAGGTTGTAAACTCCCAACACTGGATGAATTCTGCCCAATTAACTTGAAAAAACAAACAAGCAAACACTGCCACAAGGCATATTTAGTGAGGAAAATCTCAACAAGAACTAAGCCTGTTTTCTTATCTTTTCATCGAAGTAACATTAAATAGGCATTTTATGGTGCAAAAAGGAATACATATCTTTTAAAACGTTAAAATATATTTAACCAGTGTATAGCATAATGCCTCATAATCACATATGCGTGCTTAAAAAAACACTGCACATCCATGACATATTTCTGATTGCCTATATTTTTGGGTGCAAGTCAAAGAAAAAATGCAGATGCTTTAAGCTATTAGGCTTAATTAATTAATCAGGTGCGGTCTAATTCAAATTAAGCACTATAAAATCTCAGCGACTTTACTGCATATCCATTTCACTTGATAGCATTGGTATGACTTTGAAGTGTTTAATTTTGGCTGAAATATTCCCTCTGATTCATTGACATTCTACCTTGTTCAAAGGAATTTCAGATATATTTTAAAAATCTAGACTGTACCTTTAAAAAAAAAAAGACACGTGGTGGATGAGAGATTACTTATGAGATACCTTTTAGGAATCATCTCAGTCTTTTAACAAATTCCACCACAAATCTGTCCTGAAATAAAGGTGCCATTACAGTATGATGGACTGCCACTGAGGTTGGTGGGAAAGAGACTGTACTCAGGAATACATTTCTGGTAAAGCAACTCTGGGATTAAATTCAGTGGATCAGTCTACAGAGCACAGGTTTTCCCTGCTCTAGATCTGAAACCTGTTGTCTCAAGGTTAGCTTGACTATCACACCCAGTAAAAAGAAGAGCAGTATTTACAAAAATGCATCCACCTATCTATTAAAAAATACCCAAACTGAAATTTTCTTTTTAGGAAAATACTTTTGCAAGTCAACTATATAAAGATAAAATACACTTCAAATATAGTTTTTACATTATTCTATAAAGTGCAGAGAAAACCTTCACACAGGGAACTACTACTCCCGTACGATGAGAGCAGAATTACAGCAGCTTTTGCATAGCATTACTCAGAGGCAGTGGGGGGGGGGGGTGTCTTCTCTTGCCTCAGGAGATTGGCTCAGAAATAGTCTCTTCGGGCATTCTGGGTTTCTGAGACAGCAACAGCTTTGCTTCAGGAACAGGTGGCGGGGCCAAATCTCCATTGAGGGTTCCTCTAGAATTGAATGTTGCTAGTCCTGCAACATGAAAAACACATTTCAATTTGCCCTTCTTTGCTTACTTTATAAAAGGAGACACTATCCTATCTGAATTACAGGGCTGTGAGCTTAAGCAAAGATGTTCCAAATGAAGTCTTAACTCTACTCTTCCCTGGCAGTTTTGCTTCATGTGGACACAGACACCTAGGGAGCTCTTACGCCAAATGCTTGTCCACTTCAGCGAGCATGATCTACTTGTAGATGCTCTCTAAACTTGGTTTGGGTTTTTTGCAGACATTTCATTAACCAGCTAGATAACATCTTCATTATTCAAAGGTAAGTGTGGTTTGCTCTTATATACAGTGGTTTGCCCTGCAAGTGTACCCTATTCTTTGCGTACACTAACTGGGTGAAGAAATGTCTACAGGCAAACAACCAAAGTCAGAGAGCACGAAGGACTCTACCATTCAGCCCTGAGCTACAAGTATTTTCTTCTATTGCTATCTAGTTAAGCTAGCAATAGCTTTGCTTTGCCAACCTTTCCACTGCCATATATTTTATACTTTATCAAGAAGTCATCCCAAGATCTAAGTCCTACATATAAATCACATTTCAGAATTAGATACCCTCTGAAGAAAGCTAGTGTCTGGGACCTGCTCAGGTATAAGATCCCATTAAAAGCTCAACTAGCACCCAGCCTCATGTGTTGGGAATCCTATCTGCAATTCAGAACACTGACCACAGGAATGGACCGCCTTTGTAAGCCAGGGCTGCACAACTGGGGAGAAGCAGTGATTATAGTGGCAGGATCACATCACATGAAAGAGTAAGACCAGGATTTTATTTTATTTTATTTCCCTCTGGGGGAGAGGATTTCTTTATTTTTTTAAACTATCTCATCCCCAAATGGGAAATATACTGCTATGGATTTTCAGTCACTGTAGTCAGAGAGAGATGAGAGGCTATAAAAAAAGAGACTTGAGACCTCACACAGTCCAATTCTTCATCCTGATCTTCTCCTTCACAAAACAAGAAACACCACTGAGTTTAATTTTAACTTAAGATACATCTACCTAATGGTCACTTAGGAAAAATGCCACTTAACATCAGTTAAGAAGTTAGGAGAAATCTCTCTGAATCGCCACTTCAATGTTTCTTGCACACTTTTTCACTGCTTACTGTATTGTGTCTGTTCTCTATCTTTAACAAACTACTGAATCCATCTTAGTTGAATGAGTATCGTGCAAGAGAGTTGCTGTAATTTATTTTGATATTCACTTTTATTCTAGCAAAAACACAGGCTAAGATGTAAGAAAAATGGGTACAAAGTAATGACAACATCCATAAGGTCATATGTCCTTACTGTCTGTATCTTCAAAGGGAACATCTATGGAAGGTTCTGTATCTGAGACGATTCTTCTCCACCGGTGGGAAAGCTGATGGGAAGACACATTTGGTTCTTTTCCAAAGCGACTGCTCCTAAAATTAAAATATTGCACAAGTTATGACATGTTTTTAAGGCACACCGTTCTCCATTAATCTTGTTTGCAAATCCCTGGCATTTGTTGCCAAAAAAATTATACTGCAAAAGATGAAAAGGTGAAAAATCACTTCAGGTTAAACATAAATACTCTGCTAAGGAGTTAAACCAGGTGGTACACCAAATTCCCAAATATCACTTTGAAGATTTGGGTGGCATGGCTATTTATGGTATGATGAAGTTAATGTTAATATAGATTTTAATAAACACTTCATTAAACATGCCCTATTGAGTTTCTAAAAGCTATAAAACCAGATTGACTCCCAAATTCCTCTACAGGTGTCACCCAAGAAGCATTTTTAGAAGAGAAATGATAATTACATAAACGTGGTTGACCTATGTTGATTTATTAAATTCTTGAAGGAGGACCGAAATTAAAATCAAGAAAAGAATGAAAACACAAAGTCGTACTTGTCAATAGTTTGCTCATGTTCAATTGACAGGCTTAAAATGGACAAGAATTATGATGTTTACAAATGAGAAAACTGAATTTAAATTGGATTTGTGTACCAGTCATGAACATATTATTTTAAGATCTTATTGAAAATGAATATAGAAGATGAATATGTTAAAGACTGCATGATTAGATGGGCAAAATGATCTTTGATCAGTAGGAGACCATGTGCTGCAAAGGACTGAAATTTACATTGAATTGTTATTTTAAAGTTAATTTTTATAAGATGATGTATGGTTGGTACCTGGTACTAACACCTTTAACACATTAAATTGTTGAAAGTGCATAAGAGAGTTTCAAATGTATGTTGCAAAAACAAAGTGAGGTACTTTTATTTAATGGATATGTGTGAAAGCTAACAATACTGGGATCCGATATGTATTTTAATCCAGAGAATTCTTAAAATAAATATACAACTGATTTTCTTTTCTTTTAGGCTTGAGGGATAAACAGACTGAAAGAAAACATAGGACTTTGTTTTTATACATGATAACCGCAGAGAGATTTCTGTATGCAAGCAGTTGGAAAGATCCTACAAAATCCCTACAATAGAAGAATGGATGGTGACGCCCATGGAATTGGCTGAAATGGTAAAGCTGATTACTTCGATAAAAGAAAAGAGTTTGCCCAACTTTGTTTCTACCTGGAAACCACTTTTGGATTTTTTTGCTTGTAACTTAAAGAAATGAAACTTTAATTTTGGAATTTATTAGAACTAATTATAGAAACACTACGTATTATTGCTGATTAAGAGATCAATGTATTTTATATTTGTATCTGTACCAAAGAAAGTTAGAAATTATTCTTTCATTTTTCCCCTTTTCTCTGAAAATTCTACTTTTGCTCTTTTTCTGCACTTTTCTTTTTCTAATTTCTATTTCTTTGTATCTTAACTTTTGTTGAAATTTAATAGTTTTTCTCAAAATAACAAAAATTAACAGCTAGCATTTTTTATAGCATTCAATACAAGGTAAAGGAAATGAAAAACGAACTTATGACCCATGCTCAAAGATATGGGTGGTGCAGCACCCTACAGTCCCATGATCAAAATTCAGACTTTGGCATTTGCCCACATTTACAACTGCAGGAGCACTTTAATTTCCCCCACCTGCCTCGCTTCACACACACACACACACACACCCCTATGACCTTTTGGCCACCCTGCATAGCGTTCTTCATCTGGGAAGCTTCACCCACCCCAGCAAGTCTTAATTCACTCAGATGCCTTCTCAGTTCCTCACACCAACCCTCCGCATTTTGGGCCCAGCTGCTAAAGCAGAAGCACCTTTTGCTGTTTCTTTTTTGGACCCCTGGCCATTCTGCTACCCAGGTTGGTCCAGCTTCTACACAGCTTCACAGCCCACCTTAGCAGCATGGGGCCAAGATGCAGCACCCAGGAAGCCTAGTAAGCACCAGCAGGCAGCGCATCTTTATAAAGACTGCACTCATGGAATCACCTGTAGGAAACATTTGCTGGAGAAGCTGGGTCTGAGAAGGAAACATCAAAGGCAGCGAGATGCTTGAGCTGTAGCAACTGGGCACAAAGAGGCAAAAGGTTGGTGTAGTGAATTAAGAGAGAAGGCAGCTAAACAAACAAACTTACTTGCTGGCAGAGATAGGGGAGAGACAGGTGGATGGGGTGAGTTGGAGGCAGCCCTGTAAACTTATTGAAGCTTGGGGCTGAGAGGGACCAAGCCCAGAATGGATTGGATTGGGGTGGGTACTCATTTATCAACCTGCAATTCTTTGTTAACAACCACAATGAGAGTGCTGGGATTGCCGTAATACACCAGTCAGTCATGTGATATATCACTTTTGAGTGCCCTGACCTACAAGGTCATAACTATGAACAGTCACTAAATGAGGACTGCCTGTACAAAACAGAACTACCACAGTGAATTCAATCTAGTCATGAATTGATTTTCAATTATATCCTGTAAGAGAAACTCACCAGAATCACATTTTTCCAAAATTAATGTGAGATTATATAGGGCAATAGGCTGTGAATTTCAATTGCCAGACCATGGAGTATTTCCATTTACTTGGGATCGGACAATATCTCACAATGTGATTATGGTTCTAATTTGTTTGATTTTAGAATAATATTTAATCACAACTTTATACTTACCTCTCAAGGGTACAAGTTCCAGGATGGCTAACAGAACGTTTCATCTAAAAATAATATAAATAATAAAGCAGATTATAGCTTTTGAAATACTAATTGTTTCTTAATCTATTTCTAATGAAATATTATTTTAAAATATGTATTTAGAATGTTTTTTCAGAATGTACAGGGAGGAACATGCATTATATAAATGTAAATGACATGGCATTTATAATATCATAATTTTTAAAAATACATTGTTTTTCTTGGTAAGAAGATCTTGAAGCACTATGTTTAAGTAAATGAGTAAATAGGTCTAGACTCTATGCTTTAGAGGTTACCAGGTCTGCAGAAGAAACCATGGATGCTTGGAAGGGAATATAATAGTTTAGGGCTGGGAACAGTCAGCCATGGAGGTCCTCTATTTCCATTAAACTCCATCTTGGTTTTTTACTCATAGACAAATATGGAGTTTATTGGGCAGTAAAAGTATGAGGTAATATACTTCTCAACAAGCAAGATTGTTATCAGAAGGACATGTTTCTAAAACAAGGCATTTAAGAATAGGCAAGTTTGCCTGAGAAGGTTTGACACTTTCATAACTTTGGGCAGAGGCCTAGCCTGGTGACCTGAACAAGGACAGCACTAAGGAACCACATGCTAGCTTATCCCCTACTGCTCCCTCCCAAAGTTCCCCAAATCTTCAGGAATGTTTGACATTAAAGAATATCCAACCATTTGTACAGGTGAAGGAGACACAGGAGAAACTAAAGGATCAGGATGAGGCAATGGAAACATCTCCGGCTTAAATTTGGCATTTGCTATTTTCACACATTCTTCAAGTGTAGTAATAAACGTGTCACAGGTGGCACTGAGCAAGGAAGAAGCTTCATTCATATTCTGAAAACAAAAGGAAAGAGCAAGATATTGAAAACTCTTAGAGCAAAGTGTTTCCTAGCAAAATGTTTTACCAATTTAACTGTAATTTAACTGCAAACCAGAAATTGTGATTACTGGTTTGTAGGGACTTAACTTATTTTGATGAACAACAAACATTTTTCTAACAGCTGGGTGGGGTGCAGATGTTGATTGTACCACTGTAGGACCTCAAAAAAATTTGTTCTGATAATTTTATGACATGATAAAAAAGTTATTAAATATTTTAAAAGAGAGAGAAGAACAGGCAGCTTTCCAGATGTTGGCAAACTGGAGAAGCCAAAGCCAACATATTCATTATGAATAAAGGAGCACATGAATAGTGCAAGGAGCTGGAGCTAATGAACTAAATGGCCTCTAACATTAACTGTGAGTCAATGTTTATGTGTCTTGCAAGTGAACCTGAAATGCATTCCCTGAAGCAGAGATGGCAGATTTTATTTCTCTTTTCCATTGCAGCAGGGATGGCATTCCCCCTTGCTTTGATATAAAAGATTGCAAAAGCAATTATTCAGGATTGTATTATCACAACAACTAATTAACCTTATAGAGAAAATCGAAGAACTGTTAACCTCCATTTCTCAAGATCTCTCAATTTGTTAAATACAAATTTAATGGCTTTCATGCTTTGGAAATGGATTTTGACTTTGCAGGCAACTATGCAAAAAGGGCTAGAAGAGCCACTGGCTTTTACATTTACAAAAATGAAACAACATAACAATTTATCTATTATTTGTGATTCTTATAAAATGTGAAGATTATAAAATCACTATCTTTTAAACATTCTAAATTGGATCTGAGGTCTGTACTTTTTACTTCCTTCCATTTTACATTCAACTGAAAATGGATTTATATTATGGGGCTGCCAATATTCTGATGATATTGGATTTCTAACTGATGGCTTTATTTCAAAACAGTCAGAAGCAAATAGTTATTATTTCTTTAGATGCTGAGAAAGGTTTTATAAGGTAGGAGTAGTATGTTGATCTGAAGCAAATGGACTCCACAAAAGTCTGGATATTCATATCTTAATGGTTAAGTATGATATAGTTAAGTAGGTACATTACATGAGCAACTAGAACATATTCTAATAGTGTATTTTCTTTTTTTAATCTACAACACAAAATCTCAACAGAAATTACATCAATTACATATATCTGTTTAAATAATTAGCCTTTCAACATTCTAATTTTGTCAACAAAAATAATGAAAATATTGTTGATAATGTGGTCATTGAGATAAAATAGAAAATACCATTGCCTCCAGAAGTTGCTTTGTATTTCATAGCTAAGCTAGATGCATCTACCCCAATCTTATTATTTTAATACAAGAGTTTAAGATGTCTAATTAATCTATAAATTGGGTAGATAAGACTACATATTATTCAGTAATAATTTTGATATGTTAACCCTTGGGTTTTGCAATTGTTTACTGATTTTTTATTATCTGGGTTTAATGATTTCTAAAAATGTTTCTCACACTGGTTAATATAAATTTAGCTCCATTTTGACAGCAATGAAGCAAGATACAGATATATGGTCTAGAATTCCTTTAGTTTTCTGGGCAAAATAAATGCAATTTTCCACAAGGTTAACTTGTTAAGAGGCTTTTCCTATTTGTTATCTGTTAAATAACTTGGAAATGTGCAGCTTTTAACTTAGTAACCTACCTTTATAAGGTACGAAAGAAATTAGATTAAAACAATATGCACCCATATAGAAACACACACACACATTTATTTCTGTTTCCCACAACTCACTAGGAGACCCACTTTCTTCACAAAACAGCTGCTGAAGACAACATAGCAAATGGGAATAAAATGCCAATTCTTTCCATTCCAAGGACAGAAACAAAACAAACAAAAAACTGTGAGATGCAGAAAAGGGAGAGGAATAGAATTTGATCAAATCTGGAATCCTAAACATGAAAACACAGCAACAGTTTTGTTACATGGTTCAAGTGTTTTCATTTTCTTGTAGGGGATATTTTGCTGATATATTAAAACCCTTGATTCTCTGGATTTTATTACTGAACTTGAAGTTGATTCAATCAATAACTTTGGATGCAATATAAAAAAAAATTAAGATTTTGGCCAGAAATAGTTCATTGTTTCTGAAGCAATTGAATTGCTTAGGTCATTTTTATCAATTTTTGTAATTTGATACGTAAAATATCAATTTAGATCAAATGATAGATACTGACACAAATCATACTGTGCAAAATTCTGTAAGTTGACAAAAATGAATAAATTTCGCTGTAGTGGACATTTGGATTTAACACACTAAAAATAGAGACAACCCATCTCTCAAAAAAACCAGTTAAATTAAGGTTTTGCTATATTGGAAGGGAACAATAAACATTTTAAAATATAATCTAAAATATTTTGTATATCTGTGAGTTTCAATTATTACTGGTAGTATGGCAGTGATGGACTGTTAAGGTACTCTCAGATAAAGCTATGGATCCACCATGATACTATTGCACATCCTTCTAATCCAAGAACCTAAAATGGGTGAATAAAAACTCCTTCAAACAATTAAATATTACCTCAATGCTTGGTGAGGAATGATTCCCATCATGATGTACATATTCTTGTATCGTATGGACCTGCTGCATCAAGAGGTCACAATAGAGACGCAGTTCAGACATTTTGGTTTTTAGAGATTCGTTGGTTTCACTTATTTCTGGAAGAATATAAAAAAACAGAAATTTACTAATCATGGTTATAAGTGCCCTCCTCAAAAATAAAAATCAGTATTCACATTTAATCTCATTCAAATTGACTGCAACTTGTTAAACTTCTGCTCTTTTTGCCAGTTTCCAACTTTGCCTCTATTTTATAATTCATAAATACATTTTTCCAATGGGCCTACTAAGTGTGCAGAACATCCTAAATAACTGTTTGATGCACCCTGCAAAAGTGACTGATGGCTATGTTGGTTCCATTGAAAATGGAGATGCCATTTTACACAGAAAATAGTATTAGTATTTATGGCTCAATTTTGCTTTATTTTATTTATATTATTTATGTCCAACTGCAGAATCACTCCGAAATCTCCAGTTTTCTTAAGTATCTGGGTTCTATGAATGGGAGGATTCCAAGAATTATTATCCAATTTTTCCTCACCTGACTGACATATTCTAATCTATTATACAGTACAGGTAGTCCTTGACTTATAACAGTTCATTTAGTGAGCCTTCAAAGTTATAATGGCACTGAAAAAGGTGACATGACCATTTTTCACACTTACAACAATTGCGGCATCCCCATGGTCATATGATCAAAATTCAGGCACTTGGCTACTCACTCAGATGATTGCAGTGTCCCAGGTCATGTGATCTCCTTTTGTGACCTTCTGACAAGCAGTCATTGGGGATGTCAGTTTCATTAAACAATCATGTTACTAATTTAACAAGTGATTGACTTAACAGCAAAAAGATTACAGAGTGAGGCAAAACTCACTTAACAAATGTCTTGCTTAACAACAGGAATTTGGGGCTCAATTGTGGTCATAAGTTGAGGACTACCATGTTTCCCCAAAAATAAGACAGGTCTTATTTTCTTTTGATCCCCGAAATATGGCCTTGGCCTTATTATTGGGGGGGGGCTTATTATTTTGGAGGTGCAGGAGGCGGCGCTGCCACCTCCTCTCCCTGTTCTTCGCACTGGCTGAGCGTCTGGCCTGCAGCTGCTGCTCATGGAGCAGGACTCTGCAAGGCTTGTTGTCTTGCTCCACCAGGCAGCAGTGGCGGCGGCACAACAAGTCTCACAAAGACTCATTTCTGGCAGGTGGGGCAAGGTGGGCCGTGTTCTACCTGACACTTATAGCCCCATCACGTTCCTCGCCGTTGTGTCCAGGGAAGCATGTTGCAAAAGAAAACCTCTCGCGAGTTCAATCAAACATCTCAAACTCGCGAGAAGTTTTCTTTTGCAACGTGCTTCCCTGGACACAACAGCGAGGAAGGTGATGGGACTACAAGTATCAGGTAGGACACGGCCCATCCTCACCCCACCAGCCAGAAATGAGTCTTTTTGAGACTCGTCACGCCGTCGCTGCCGCCGCCTCGCGGAGCAGGACTGTGCAAGACAACAAGCCTTGCAGAGTCCTGCTCCAAGGAGCGGCCGCTGTGGGCCAGCTGCTCGGCCATCGCGAAGAACAGGGAGGGGAGGCGGTGGTGATGGGATGCTCGCCGCCTCCTGCACCCCCAAAAATAATAAGCCCCGCTGATAATAAGGCCAAGGCCATATTCCGGGGGTCAAAAAATAAATAAAACCCTGTCTTATTTTCGGGGAAACACGGTATGATAGTAGTTGGAATTAAACTGGGAGGAGGGGAGGGAGGCATGCCTCTAATCCAACTAGTCCTCATTGAAGAAATGAGCTTCAGTTAAATTGGGGGAAAAAAACAATAAACTAATATTCTGCCAGGTCTGAACAACAAGACCAGCATGTGGAGAGTTCAAACTAACTACTTTATTTTGTCCTGCCTATAATACAAGAATCTCCCATGTCTGGCTGCCTACTCCTGGGAACAATTAGATAAGGAACTTCAGGGAGTTGGCTCTTTTGTGATTGTGCAGGGATTCCAGGTTAACTCCACGCTTGATCTCTCTTGTTTGCCATGCTGGGTACTTCCCAACATGTTCTGACTTATTCATTGTGTTTCCCACTGCCTCGTTTTGGCTGAGACCAGGACCAACTTATTTACGATTAGTGAATTTAAAGGGCCTTCACACCTTGAAGATATTAAATGAGCTTCTGCAGGTGCGTTTCCCACTTTTAGAATAGAATAGAATAGAATAGAATTCTTTATTGGCCAAGTGTGGCTGGACACGCAAGGAATTTGTCTTTGGTGCATGTGCTCTCAGTGTACATAAAAATACAAGATACATTTGTCAAGAATGATAAGGTG
>JANHFT010002597.1:117618-132753 GCA_032467955.1 Pseudoxenodon macrops | reverse complement strand
CTGCAGGAGGAATCCGTCCCATCTGCCCACCCACCCCACCCCCTCTGGCTTGTCCGCAGAGAACTACAATGCTGATCTGGCCCTCGAAGAAATCCAGTGTGACACCCCTGCTTTACATAATGAATTATTCTAAACCAGTAATAGATAACACAAAGAGAGTCTCATAGGTTTACTTAGAAGAAACTATTTCAGATATCACATTGGTGAGATTCTGTATTCAAGATGATAACAGGAAACAAATACTTATAAAATGTCTAATACATCATAAAATAATTAACTGATGATTAATAGTTTGCATTGAATGATAGTTTGTAATAGAATTACTTTTGTTTTTGATCTTAAAAAGTTAGCATATTCTTTGTTTTTTTCTTTATACTTAAAATGTTTCTCTTTTTACAGAAAGAACTATCTGGGCACAAAAACATTGTAGGGTATTTGGATTGTGCTGTCAATTCTGTTAGTGATAATGTGTGGGAAGTGCTTATCTTAATGGAATATTGTCGTGGTAAGTACATTTTTTGTCATCTTAATAATAAAAATAATTGGCTAGCATGCAGTGTTTTGGACGAAATTACAGCAGCTTTGGAGATAGTTACTGCAAGGTGAAATAGACTATGCATAGCCAACCTTACTTGCTAATGTTCCTCCATTTTGTTGCTTCTTATTAGAAAGCAAAAACAGTCCAAAAATGACAATTGATCACTCGTATGTTGCAGCTATATGAAATATTCAGAGCACATTTCATATAGAATCAGTGTTTTAGGTTGATATGCATAAGATACCTTCTCCAATGTGGTGCAATTAATTTTGTTATTTGTGCTTGGACTGCAATTTAAACTGAGACTTATTTTGATCAGGCTAATTTGTCATTTAAAATTAAATAAAAAAATGTTTTGATTCAATTTGTTATTGTGAAATGCTTATGTTAACTCTATTCTTAGTATTTATCTCTCATAAATAATAAATGAAATCTAAACCCTTATTTTGAAAAGCAACATTGTGTTAAGTGTTACAGGGTATTGAATATTTAATGTTTCCAATCTTACAGAATTGAATCCAATCTGCTATATATAGCATTTTTTATTCCTTCTTTGTAGCGGGGCAAATAGTGAATCAGATGAACCAGAGATTACAAACGGGCTTTACTGAATCAGAAGTGCTAAGAATTTTTTGTGATGCCTGTGAAGCTGTTGCTAGGCTGCACCAGTGCAAAACTCCCATTGTTCATAGAGATTTGAAGGTGAGAAAAAGTGTGACCGAAATCCATGCTGTTCCTGTCTATGAATGAATAATTGTATGGCATAGTTCATTTATTCATTATCTTTGCCTTAAACTATGGTATTATTAAAAATGTTTTTTTTTAGCTTTTACTATCAATATTTTAATTTTTGTATAAAATGGGTGACTGTAGAAATGTTTCAAACAATCAGTCTTAATATATTTGCCCTCGTGCAATTTATCTATTACCGTATTTTTGGTAGTATAAGATGCTCCGAAGTATAAGACGCACCTACCTTTTTTTGGGAGGAAAACAAGAAAAAAAAATCTGCCTCTACCTCTGCCTCCCAGCAATTTGCCTCCTTGCAGCAAACAGCCTGTTTCACTTTCACTTTCAGTTTCAGCATAGCCTGTTTAGCACAAGGAAAAAAAATTGCCTCTGTCTCCCTGCAGCCTGAAACAGCTGATGGCCGGGAGGCCGATCTAACCGACAATCACCTGCTGTGCAAAAGCTGAAATTGCTGGGAGGCAGAGGGCTACATTCAGTTTATAAAATGCACCCAAATTTTCACCCTCTTTGGGGGGGGGAAGTGTGTCTTATACAGGGATGGGTTGTGGATCCTTTTGCTGCCGGTTTGCTCAGGGTTGTGCCTCATGCGCACAAAGCGCGTGAGCGCAGCAATAAAAAATAGCTTATGCGCATGCGCAAAAGCAAAATCCAAGATGGCAGCGCCCATGGAGACACTGACAGAACTGGCTCTGTGATGTCATTGCTGAGCTACTAACGGTTCTAAAGAACTGGTTAGAACCAGTAGAAACCCACCTCTGGTCTTATACTCAGAAAAATACGTAGGTTGCTTATGTCCATGTCTTCTTCCTAAGTTCAGAGTCTTAATCGAGTTTAGATAGATGGTGCCTTAAAAAACCCTGTCGCTATTACATCTATTTTGGTTGCTTTGATTTGAGAATATGTTCAACTTGCTGGATGAGATCTAAGAAATTACCTAAATAATTAATTCTTTTTCATCTTGGCTCCTTAAGTTGAGCTGGAAGTTCAGTTGAATGGAGGTAGAAAATGATGGCCAAATGTATTGAAAAAAATTGCTGTCTTGCCAAAAGAAAGAATAGTTTGAAATGCTGCTTTGAACTTGGTAGTAATGATACTATTAATTAGGAAAGTCTTGTGGAAATATTATAAGCACTATTTACCATTTGTTTCAGGTATGTTCTTTTTGTGTATTAGACACATAATCAACCAAATTGGTACATTAATAAATAGCTAAATAATCCAAGGCTTAATACAATGCCTTCCTTTTGTTCACCAAGATATTCTTCATTCTCTTAGTTCTAAAAACATGCTTGTCAAGAAGGATTAAAGAATATACACAGATATACACATGTACTTCTAATCTTTGCAAATAATCAATAACATCAACTTTAATCTCAAAATCTCTACTGGTTTGGTTTGGTTGGCTCTTCTGCAGTTTTTGAGTTTGAGATCATTTGAAAACAAAAGACTAAGCTATTTTGACTTACTATAATTTTATTTTTGGGGTGTTACACTCCGCTTTTAATTCTCTTTTATGTTCTGGAGTAGATCTCAGTGCATTTAAAACATGCAAATTTAAGACATACTATTTGGGCAGCTAAACTTAGATAATAGCATTTGTTGCACTGTCTTTGATAAGAAGTATAAAAGTATGTTTTGGACATGGTGGCTCAGTGGCTAAGACGCTGAGCTTGTCAATCAGAAAGGTCGGCAGTTTGGTGGTTCAAATCCCTAGCGCCGCGTAACGGAGTGAGCTCCCTTTACTTGTCCCAACTTCTACCAACCTAGCAGTTCGAAAGCACATAAAAATGCAAGTAGAAAAATAGGGACCAGCTTTGGTGGGAAGGTTCTGTGCGTCTTCGGCATTGAGTCATACCGGCCAAATGACCACGGAGACGTCTTCGGAGAGCACTGGCTCTTCAGCTTTCAAACGGAGATGAGCACTGCCCTCTAGAGTCAGGAATGACTAGCACATATGTGCGAGGGGAAATTTTACCTTTATAAAAGTACTATCTTTAGTAAGGAGGTGGACATTTAGGAGCTTATATACAGGGACAGAGATATTAATCTGTGTTCAAACGGATTAATAAATAACAGAAGTAAACCAACTTGTACTTTCTAAAGCATAACTGTAGGCTGGCTGTGGTTTGTGAAAATCGCTATTCAATATTTATTTTATTTCATAGAATAATACAGTTTGGAATGGACGTTGGCGGTCCTTTGATCCAGTCCTCTCTGCCCACAGCAGGAATCCTTACATCATCACATATAACGTCCAACATTGCTTGGAAACCTTCGATAACATGGCATCCATGACTTCAGAAGACAGGCTGTTCCACTGGTTAATAGTTATTGTAGTCAGGACATCCCTAATTATTTTAAGTTTGCATCTCCCTCCATTTATTTACAAAATTTGTAAACTGCTCAAAGCGGATTGACTGTGGGTAGCATGCATCTCAGTAGCTCAGCAGTACAATAATTTAAATAAATCGGAATAATAATAATGATACTAGGTGAACAGCTGAATCACTGAAGGCTCTGAGACAGGATAGCCTTTTAAGGGAGTGTAGGACAGAGGGCAATCAGGCTTCCAGGAAGAGTGTATTCAGTAGGGGCTTCTACTGAAAAGTTCCTCCTCCTGATATAGCCAGCCTTCTTCATTTCTTTTGGGGACAGAATGTTTGGAAAGCTGATTGCAAGCCGCTTGTTAACTCTTATTACATGGAGCTTTACTCTAGAGGTGTGAACTGCAGTGCATGTCATAATACAGTGTATAAATCTTTACTCAGGGGAATTAAAGTCATACTAACATTTAGTTCTTCATTCCAACTCAAACAGCTAAGTGAAAATTATTAGAACTATATTCGGTGTTCATGTGTGTATTTGTTTTAAATCGATGTTTGTTTTCTTTTAGGTTGAAAACCTTTTACTGAATGACAGTGGCAACTATGTGCTTTGTGACTTTGGCAGTGCCACTAATAAATTCCTTAACCCTCAGAAAGATGGAGTCAGTGGAGTTGAAGAAGAAATTAAAAAGTAAGTGGCACATCTTAAGGCAGTAGTTTTCTGCATCCTAACCATAACAAAATACATCTTTAAAATGTTTGGAAATCTCAAGTGCCTACTTTAATATCACAATGTTTTAAAAAGAAATAATCTATCCAAAGGTTAGGTTCTTTAACTGGATGAATTTCTATATTTAGAAATCTGTTATAGGTTGTCCTCATTTAATGACCATTCATTCAATAGCCATTTGAAGTTACAGTCGTGTTAAACAAATAGTTATGTTTTTCAGAGTTACAGTCACTGAAGCACTTCTCTCCCTATAGACACATGATCAAAATCATCATGCACTTGCCATCTCTGCCCCTTTGGCCACTTGGCATTTTGTGACTTCCCCTCTCTGCCACTCCTGCTGCCCGCAGCTTACCCTTGGTATCTTTTTCCTTCTGCTATTGATGTGGAGTGCTTTTGCACTTTGCTATTGTGTGCATCCCTAAATTGCAAAAAATCTAAGCCAAACCATCATTAATCAAGACATTTAATGTGAATATCCAGCTCTGATTTCTTTATCAACTACCTTGAGAAAAATGTGGTGTCAAAGAGTGCCATATTTAAAACAAAAAAGCTGTATAGTTTGGGTTTGTAAAACAGGTTACAATAGTCACATCTGTGTTTGATTAACTTTTACTCTAAATTATTTTGCCTTAAGGTATACCACATTGTCATATAGAGCTCCTGAAATGATCAATCTTTATGGAGGGAAAACAATTACAACCAAGGCAGATATCTGGGTAAGACAAACTGTTTTGTAAGAATGAATAAGAAAGGTGCTGATCAAATCAGTATATTAGAATAATCTATATGTAGCCAGACTCAGGTTTATTGTAATCTTTCTTAATTTCAGTGAGTCTGCTGTGTATAAGTGTCTGAATCCAACTCATATTTATACAATTTATAAAAATAAAATGGGTGACATTTTTAATTTGCCAAATTCAATGTAGAACATAATTTTAAAAGCAGCATATTTATTTTGGGGCTTTTTTATTCTAATGACTAAATTTATAGAAATAATTGGTTGCATTTAATCCATTACATTTGGAAACTATTTACCACAATAGCACTTTTACTAGGACAAGTGTACTTTGAAGATGTAGAGGTGAAATAAATGACCATCAGAATAAGTTGTCATAATGCCACAAGTAGCAAAAAAATCAAGAAAAGTATTTTTAAAATGAGCAAATTTGACAGAATTATAGTTTAGGAAAAGTTCCTGCTAAATAGTACTAAATGATGTAAGTAACACAACATGTTTAAACGGTTTTGTTATTATATCTACAATAGCAGTTGTTCAAACAATATGAAATTGTGATAACAAAACTTATTGCAACTTTTGAAATAGTGTGCTGTTTTTATAGTTCAGTTACTACTATAATGATGTGCTTTTTTGAACAGGCCCTTGGCTGCTTGCTGTATAAACTTTGTTTTTTCACACTTCCCTTTGGTGAGAGTCAGGTTGCTATTTGTGATGGAAGCTTTACCATCCCAGACAATTCACGTTATTCTCACAGCATGCATTGTTTGATAAGTAAGTAACCGGTACATTTTACCAACTAAACTTTCTAGGTGAAACTAAATTGCTACATGTAGGCATAACATGTTAATATCACAACGTTTCTTGTGGCTCTCTAAATTTATTTTGACATTGCTAATTCTGAACAACGGCTTAGTTAATGTAATCTTTTGTGTGTGATTGATTGCTACCGATAAAATAAGTTTAGAAAGTTCTTGGGTCCCTATCAAGCCACTTTTTGTCTTTAAAAAATTCCATTAATTTATAAACTGGAAAAAAATACAGATATATGAAAAGTGATACTTCATTTTTGGGTAGGCTCATTTTGCTTTTAAACTAAAAAAAAAATTTACCTACTAGAGTGCTTATGTAGGGAATGGTACTAATTTTTTTAAATTGTCTGTAACTTAATCCTGCCCAGTACAGATGAGACTCTTTTCGGAATCTAAAAAATAATAGAGTTAAGAAGTAAAGAATCTCGGGGGGAAATGGCTTCATTATCATGCAGCCATCAAATATACCGTGTTTCCCCGAAAATAAGCCCTTGGCCTTATTTTCAGGGAGGTCTTATTGTTTTTTAGGTGCAGGAGGTAGCGAGCGTGGTCACCTCATGGCAGCTACTGTGTTTTGGGGAGGTCTTATTTTCAGGGAAACAGGGTACATTGTGATGCTTTTCCAGGTAGAATTGATGTGGAGTTTTATTTGCCTGAGAATGATACAATAGGAGGTACGGCATTCAAGAATACTTAGCCTTGGTAGTTTAAGGGTGTGGAAAGTTAAAATTGCTACCATAAATTAGGCCTGAAAGATAATTTACAGTGCTGCCAAATGGTGATTAAGATAAATTATTTTTAGAATAATTTCACTGTTAACTTAAGGAGGCATGAAATTAGCCAAATCTAATTTAAAAAGAAAAAAAACCCTGTAGCTTTGTTGCTAGATAAAACCGGTATAAAGTTCACCGTGTGACTTATGGATGGATGTAAGAATATTATGACAATTAAGAGGAATCAATCCAGTATTCTCTAAACACCCATACAGTACCTGGCTATAGTACTTCCTTAATCTGTAGAAAATAATGTAATTAGAACTCAGAGGCAACTATAAAATCAATGTATTCACTCTTAATAAACTTGGTTGCCTTAATGACTTCTTGCTTTTATGTTAATCATTTAATTTGCTGTACTCAACAGGATACATGCTTGAACCAGATCAAGAGCGAAGACCTGATATCTTTCAAGTATCTTATTTTGCCTTTAAACTTGCCAAAAAGGACTGCCCAATTTTAAACATGAATGTAAGTGGATCTGTATTTGTGCCTGTTTTGACACAGTACATCTTGTTCAGAATAATAAGTAGGAGTGGTAATCAGGTTTACTTTAAAAAATTTTTTTACTCTTCCTCTGTTGAAAAACCCCATATCTTTTAACAAATGTAGTATTGACAAGGGAAGAGTTTATTTTTAAAAGTTACCGAATAAGATAATGTGTGCTTGTATTGATCATAGCAAATGCGATATGCATTTTTAATGCACTTGACATATTACTTCCTGGCCTCATTTCCAAGATATGCTTGTGTCATTAAATAATTGACCAAGTTAAGAGCTATTTATCTGGCCTTGTTTCTTAACAAGAAAAACAAAGTAAAAAATGCAGAATACAACTGTACAGGTGGTCTTTGAACTATAACGGTAATTGGGACTGGAATTTCTGTCACTAAAGCCACCGTCATAGAGTCACCTCCGTTGCCCTGCACTATGCAAGCCTTGCTGCTCTCAGGTGACTTTCGCCATCTACTTTCCACTGTTGACGAGGGGTGTCTGGCCTCTCCTTATATGAGGCAGCTGGTAGCCACAACAAGACTTCTTCCCAAATGTGCTTATGTCGTTCTTCAAATAGCGCACTCTGTTCCTGTGATACTCTAGAAGAGGGATGTCAAACTCAAGGCCAGGGGGCCAGATTCGGCCTCCGGGGTGCTTAGATCTGGCCTGCGGGGCTGCCCTGGAAACAGCAAAGGACCGGCCTGCGGTGCCTCTACCATCGGAAATGGAGCTTGCAAGGCCTCCCAAGCTCCATTTACGCTGGCAGAGGGTTGCAGGGGGCCGTTGCAGCTGAAAATAGAGCTTGGGAGCTCGTTTTTGCTGGCAGAGCGGTTGGGCTGCCACAGGCGCCCACAACACGAGTGATATTGAGCTGTCCACGCCCACCCTGGTCACACCCAGGGTCCCTCAAGGTCAAACACAACCCTGATATGGCCCTCAATGAAATCGAGTTTGGCACCCCTCCTTTAGAAGGTTTCGGAGACCACCCGAAACCTGACAAGGAGGCTGTAGCCCCAGTTCTCCAAATAGAACAGATAATACTGTATATGGGTTTCTTTGTTTATTGTTGGTATGCAATGTGATTATGTTCAAGTTGGTATGATGTAAAACTTTTCTTTTACTATCTTTATCTTTTTTAAAGCTATTCATAACATACACTCGCTTATTTCCCCAAGAATTCTCCTCTCCCTTCAACTCTTCCTGAGCCCTTGACAGCTAGTGAGGCTGCTGCTAAGAAAAGCCAAATAAAAGCTAGGTGAGTGCAATATTTTTTATTAATAATTCAGTGCACTTTTTTGGCATGCCATTAAACTTCGTTATGCAGAGCTTTGTCCTGTGGTCACAGACGCTCCCTCCTGAACACAATTTCCCCTGGCATTGCTGTGAGTCCAGGAAAGCTCCTGGTTCCATGGAGAACCTAGTTCTGTTCAGAATCAGAATTGGTACAAAACTACGGTCAGCCAGCTGCTGAATGAATAGCCACTTGCCCTTGCTTGGGTTGAATCCAATCTGGTTTCTCCACATACAATCCTTCCACTGCATTTCCCATTTCCCACTGGCTTCATGCAGATTTTAAACGGGACGAAAGGAAAACCGAAGGCTAGAATCCCCCATGATGAATTGACCCTCCCTCTCCTCTGCAACCATTGATGGACAGAACCTGCCCACTCAGGAACCGTGTTGTTATTGTGCAGTGCTTTCAATCCTTGTGGGTGACCCTGAAGGATAGTGTGGCTAACAGTGCCAAAAAGGTCCAGTAAAATGAGGGTGGCCGTGGCATGCTCCCTCCATCTTGGCTTGAATCTACACTGTGATAGTTCTGGATCATATATAATTCTTCCAGAATGTTTTTGTTGCTCCATTGCTTTCTTTTTTTAAATATTAATTATATGAAAAGTTTTTTAAAGAGCAGACTAAAATCAACAAAAACTAATATAAAGGAAGGAAAAAAGGGAAAAGAGGAAAAAGTGCAAGAAAAAAAGATAAATAGAAGAAGAAGAGACTATTTGTAGCTAGAGGTTAAAGTGCAGGATCCTTGGTACTCTTTGAGCTTGGCTGTTCTCTTGTAGACTTTTCATTACCAAACTAGGTAACCTCATCAGTGCTAGAAGGGTTTTGCTCTCACGAAGCTTCCAGTTTTCTTTCCAGCAAATACAGATACGATTACAAAGCCATCTCTTACTTTGTGGTTACAAAAAAGAAAAAACTCACTTTTTATCTATTTTTTTTTCCTAATCATCAAAACCACAAATCATTTGCATTTTTTTTCCTGTGCCATGCAAAAAGTCTACAAAGGGGATTTTCAGACAGCCATAAATGTAGATAACGGTTTTTTTTCCTCTATAGTCAAGGAAGTCAACTTATCCTTTTCTGCAAGTTCCATCCTCTTCACAGTGATTCCTCAATTGTGGGTGGTGTTGGATTTTTCCACTTTAGAGCATATAGTCATCTCACTGCAGTGGTCAAAATAGGTTGCTGCACCACTTTTCTCTTCAATGTGAAAGTTGGAAATAGGATGAAATATTTATATCCATCAGCATGTCCAACATTAATGGATTTACAGCAGATCTCTTAAGAGGGGGATGGATCAGACTCTTTTAAGACTGCTGGAATTCACCCTCTCACAGAGACACATTGACAGTTCCTTGAATCTAAGCCCCCAATACTTTTTTTTTGGCTGTTTAACCTAGCAGAAGAGGGAAGGTATCAAATCTACAAATGGGGGAGCTAAAACCGCAAGGAACCCCATCCCTTTTTTGTGAGATCCACTGGTTTTAGAACTTTCCAGATAACATTACCAAATTTGATGAACCTTTGGCTGCCAAGCTTCCAATTCAGAGTGAATACGAGTGATTTTATTTATAAAACTGCTACTCGCTAAAGTAGGAAGACATGATTTCAGCCAGCGAACATTCTGCAGATGCAATAGGGGAAGAAAATAAATTCTACTTCACTTAACGTCGCCGAGTAGCAGGCTTGTATTTGAGTGCATCCCTGTGTCCTGACATGTTCTTTCCTCATCTACCAGCACAGTATTGCTCCAGGCACCTTGGAGCTGCCATATTTTCCTCTGCCTTGTTCTCTTGCATGTATGTAAGAGAAAGTGTACTTGAGACAAGGATTGTCCATTTAAAGAGAATAATCCGGTATATTTATAAGTTTTGCATTTTTTTTTACCACAATGATTTATTTCTTTGTAAAAACTCAAATTTCAGACACTAGGGTACATTTGAAGCTAAACTGAGTGGCACAATCAGGATTTTAAGTCATTACTGCATGTTTCTTTCAGAGAAAATGTTACACAGGCGCCCTCTTGTGATAATTGTGAAGAATAAACACATGATATATGTATATGTATACACACATAACCTTAAATATTATACACGTGTATAGGGAAGCATCCTAAAGCCTCCGGAGGGTGAAAAACGCCAAAAATCAGCTGGAGCTGACAGGGCAACGCTTTGCGTTCCCTCAGAAATGGCTCCGCATGCCACCTGTGGCATACGTGCCATAGGTTCACCATCACTGGCATATAAAACACATAACTGACTGACTGACTGACTGACTGACTGACTAAATTAGAAACATTCTGAGTTGGGGAGATGTATTTGTCAGCTCAGTAATGTTTGTGAAATTCCTAGACACCTTTACCACCATATTATTCTGTACATTGGCTAAAAAAAGATTATAACAAAGTTCCTTCTTAATTTCTTTGGTTAGAATAACAGATGCCATTGGACCAACAGAAACCTCAATAGCACCACGTCAGAGACCAAAGGCCAATACAAGCACTGCCACTTCTAGTGTACTTACAATTCAGAGCTCAGCCACACCAGTAAAAGTGCCAGTTCCTGGTGATTTTAACAATGAACACAAAGGTAATTTCTCAAACTATTGCAATGAGCTGCAAGGAGCTTTTTTTGGTAATGAGTAGAAATCATTATTACTTTATTCCAGAATTAGAAGGCACCAGCAGTTGTAAATGTGTAAGAATGCAGCAATTGTGGGTTTTCCTTATGCTTAAAATGGATTTTAGCAAAGTATGAGGGGAATTGCTACCACAGAGTTGTGAAAACATGTTACTGCAATGCATCCAGTTAAAACTTTCTTTGTAGGAAACAGTTCAACTCATCCCAAAATAAATGTAGTCTTGTTAATATTTCAAATAATATTGCGGAGTCCTTAGTGAGCAACAACAGGCTTACGTTTACAGAAAATATCCAATATTCTGCATTAAGATGTAAAATTTACTGGGATAGGATAGTTGAAAATTGTACCTGCACCCCAAAATATAAATGATTCATTAGTGTTTGTCAAGGCTTAGCTGAAAGGGAAATAAACAAAGCAGAGCAAGCAAAATATTCTGCAGAAAAATGCAGCAGGAAAGGTTTGTTATTTCTGTGCTAAGAGTGTTATGGAACTTGGAGATGGGCCGTCGGAGTCATCAGGAAAACACACGTTAAATACATTCATTAATGTGCATTTTAAAATGTTCTAGGAGCCTCAAAGGTTGGAAATGGTCACGAGAGTGTATTATCGCCGGGAACCCCACAGCAAAACAGAGTATTGCAACAACTACAGCAAGGTGACTGGAGGCTACAGCAGTTGCATCATTTACATCAGCAACAGCAACAGCAACAATTGCTCCAGGTAAAACGTTGTGGTTGAGCTGTGACGTGTAATCCCGCTTTAATTTTGCCTCTTCTGCTTTCTTTAAAACTTAAATCTTGTAACCTGTCTGTCTTCCTCACCATTCCGCAGAATGCTTGTTGATTCGTAATGCCCTGGATTTGGGATGTGCCCTGTTTGCTATTTCTAGCATTTTTATGTGGGGTACGGAACGTAGAGAAAGTGAATCAGCCCTCTACCTCCCCCCCCCCAAACTACTGTGTTTCCCCGAAAGTACAACCTACCCCGAAAGTAAGTCCTAGCTTGATTTTTACACGTGCTCCCAATGTAAGCCCTACCCCCAAAAATAAGTTCTAATTAAGACCCTGGTGCACGGGTAAAAATTAAGCTAAGGTGGGGATAGGGGGGTGGTGGAGCTGCCCTACTACTTACAGCTTAGAGTTGCAGCCAGGCCTTGCACATCCTGACACCTGCGTTGCTGGCCCGTTTCTTCTGCCTGCAAGGCTTTCCCGAAGGCCTTTGCAGTCGATAGCAGAACCCAGGATCGATGTGCTGTTCTGTTATTGGCTGCGGAGGCCTTCGAGAAAGCCTTGCAGGCCGCAGAAGACGTTTCTGACAGCGAAGAAGAGGCTGGGGACAATGCACGCAAGTGAGGTCAGTGAGTCAATGGATGACATCCCCTCCCCCCCCTAAAATAAAACCTGGTACCTTTTTTGGTGGCAAAATAAATATATATAAGACCTGGTCTTATTTTCGGGGAAACACGGGTAGCTTACCTTGAGACTGTTTTGTTCACAATAAAGATTAAGCAATTACTAGAAAATTCCTCTGTGGCTTCCCCTGATTTTTCCCCCTCGAGTCGCCAAAAACAGTTTTGTTTGTTGGTACATTTCACTTCATTAAAGCAGCATTTGTGATTTATGCAAATATTTTCTTTTTCAATTACAGTATCAGCAAGCAATGCAGCAGCATGCCGTTCAACAGCAGCTTTTGATACGCTCTGTGTATCAGCAGCAGCCCCCTCCTCCTCCATATCCTGCTATGGTAAATCACTTTGGGAAACCAAATAAAACCCATCTAGCTAAGACAAAGGAAGCTTGGACTGTAAAGTAGTTTGATTACGCTGGTTAACTTCATCGAATTTATCAGACTTTGCTTAACAAACATTTTGTAAAACCATTTCTTGTTCACTATAGCAAAGCAATGTGTTGAGAGTGAATTTAACAGTATTATGTAAATAAATGAAACTCGGAATATATAAATCTGGTGGCTTTTAGTGGAGCCTCATGTTAAAGATATATATTCTCTTCTGGGCCCTTATTTTTCTGTGTTGCCATTTTTTTTTTAACCTTGGCTTATGAAACAGTGAATATGTGTGAAGAAAATGATATATCTTCAGTTTTCAATCAGTTCCGTATTATTTAATTCCCACAATATTTAATTATAGAAGAAAAACCTTACTTCCTAAAAAACAAAATTGTCTGTAGAGATTTTTTGGTCAAAATCAATAGACATAATCCTCGATTTAAAACCGGAATTGAATCCGGAATTATGGTTGTAAGTCGTTGCAGTTGTAAGTCATGTGACTAGACATGTCTTTTCGGCTAATTATTTTTGGTGGTTATTAAGTGAATCCAACGAGCATTCTTTTTTTGCTGGAAAGCAGAAGTAAATATTGATAACAGCAAAAAATACCCATCAAAAAGAGCAATATTTGTTTAATATTCCATGTTTTTGGTGAAGATTTCCCCCCCCCTAAGAATGTCCTGTCATTTTATGTTCATCATAACATGGAGCTAAGATGAATAGGCATAATTTAATTGTGCTAATTATGTAAAACTATTAATTCACCGACTTCATTTCCTACCATTTAACTTATTTTAACCGCTTGTTTGTTTTTTAATGCCAGCATAAATTCCAGATGTTTGTGTTAATTCAGTTAAGATGTTCGTTTTCTGTACAAGGTGTGATTGGGATTATTTGTTTTAAGACTTAACATGAGGTAGAGTTTTGCACTTCTGACGTTCTTCTCCTTCTCCTTTGAGATGCAGCAGTACCAACAAGCTCTTCTACAGCAACAGGTCCTTGGGAATCAGTTGCCACCACCGAAACGTTCTCCTGAATTTCTTACCTCTCCTCAGGAGTTTTCACCAGCCTTAATCTCTCATTCTAAATCCTTTCCAGCTCATGTTGGTGCAGCTCTGGATGCTTCTTATTCCACAAACAGGCAAGCTTCCTCAACTCATGTTTTTAGGGACTCTACTTAAAGAACCGTCTCACCCCAATGGGATTGGCCAACCCCACGCAATTCGGCAGAAGGGGAAAGTTCTGGATCCCGTTAGCCAAGGAATTGCAGTTGGCGGGGGTCTAGGAAAAGAACTTTTCTGCCATGGTTTCCACCCTTTGAAATATCTTGCCCCTTGAGGTGAGATCCACCCATATCTTCTTGGCCTTCTGGAAAAGATTGACAAGCTGTCTAGGGAGATTCTCAGTCATCCAGGTCCTGGTTGTCCCAGAGGCGCTTTTTTCTTTTTTCAAGAGGCAACTGGACTTTCTTGGGTTTTCTTTTAAAAAAACCAGAAAGAAAAATCAGAAAGTCCAGTTGCCTCTTGAAAAAGCATCTTTGGGACAGCTTGACAACCTGTCTTTGCCAACAGGATTGGGGCCTTGATGGGGGGCATATCATTTTGGAGGCGGTTAATAGATTAGTAGAAAATCCCACTTCCACCCTATCTACGTACTGGTTCTTTTTTATCTGCTTGAATAATAATCTTGATGTTTCTAACTCTTAATACCCAATGTTTTAATCCTTTAATTGTTTTTATTCTCTTATTTATGGCATTGTAAACGTCTGTGGAGATTCTCAGTCATGCAAGTCATGTTTATGGCATTGTAAGCCACCCAGAGTTGCTTGATAGTGTGATGGAAGGTGTACAAATTTAATAAATAAACCAAGTTATGTAGGCATTTCCTGTTCTGTTACTTATGGGATATCACTCCATTTTAATGGGGTATCTTATTCTAAAATAAAATATTTTGTAATGCTTCAAATTCTCAAGGGTCACGTTCTACATCGTGTCAGGGTTCCAAGTAATAGACCCATAGCAAGCAAAAGTCCGAGGCAGGTAGATTCCTCAAAGAATAGTTTTATTGGGTATATCATATTGGCATGGATCAGGTGAAAACCGCATGAACCTTCAGAGTTGGTTTTCATTTACCGTATTTTTCAGGGTATAGGACGCACCTGAGTTTGGGGGGAGGAAAATAGGGGGGGGGGAAATCTGCCTACCAGGTATTTATATGGCTAGCGTCCTTATTCTGGTCAGCTTCAGCACATTATTTTAT
>JANHFT010002597.1:104705-117518 GCA_032467955.1 Pseudoxenodon macrops | reverse complement strand
GACCAGGTGTGAGAAGGTCCTTGGGTCCCAAGAGAAAGTATTTTATTTTGGCTACAAAGTCCCAACAATCTCAAATCTCCCCCCCTCCCCCCCAATCCCTCAGCTCCAGCGTGACAACACTGAAGCATCCAAGATGGCTTCGATCAGGTCAGCTTCAGGTTTGGCACATCGCACTTAATGTTCTACCTTGCGTTTGATGACATTTAATGTGAATTAAAACAATCCCCAGCGTGCCTGAAGTCATTCTCTCCATCAATCCCTACAGATCATCTTCCTCTGACACGGAGTCTGTTTCCAGCTACCCGAAACAAAACATCAGCAGCCCCCCTGATATGTCTGGGTGGAACCCTTTTGGAGAAGACAACTTCTCCAACCTGACAGAGGAGGAGCTGTTGGACAGGGAGTTTGACCTCCTGAGATCAAGTAAGGGACGCTTGAAGGCTTATTTCGCTTCACAATAAGTAAAAAAGCTCTTTAGGTTCAGATGACGGTGCTGGAGACTGTTTTGTTCAAGGGCCACGCAGTCTGTTGTAGAGAGGACTCTTTCTGAGCATTTGAGGGCAAAACTAGACCCGCCGTGTGACTTGTCTTTCTGTCACCCAAAAAAAAATAAAAAAAATTGTGTGCAATAGAAATAATTTTAACAATTTGCAAAAACCACAGAAAACGTCAGGGTTGTATTTTGAATAATTACTTGAATGTTAAACGCGAATGCAAAAAATATATATGCTTGTATAACCCTGCAGAATACCAGTTAGCACTGTGCATTATTGCTTCACTTGGCAGTTTTGTTCTTTTGCACACCGGAAGAGGAGATTCTGTGGGTCTGAAAATGCCTTTTGAAAGTGCCTGAAAGAGGGAAAATGACCCAGTACATTATGTTAATGTTTTGTAATGTATTTTGAGTAGCTTAATGTTAAAAGGCTGCTTTATTGTTCTAAATAACAATATTTGAATAAAATATCTTCAAGTCAAAAAGCCAGTGTGTTTACTTGAAGTTGCTTCCCCTTACTATATTACCTATATGTTGTTCATTTTCGTGGAGACGAATTGTGGAGAAAACACAGAATGCTGTGAAGAATAAATCAATTCTAGACTTGGTAAAAGGCAACCTAACCAAAATATAGGTGATGAAACTAATAATGCAGTTTTAATTGAAAGCGTTACTGTTATGAAAGGCTCGTGGTCCAATTTAGACATGTAGCATCCCAGAATTAACACAATCTTCAACTAAGGTTCTCTCTTACACCCTTCACATGTGAACTAAGAAGCTTAAATCTGGCCTTTCTTTGTTAGATGGCTAAAATAATGGATAATGTCATTGATTATCATTGAAGCAACCATCCTATGAGCTGTAGTTTTGTAGTTAACAATTAGGCATATTATTAACACGGTGGGCTGATTCCTGAAAGATTACAGTTAAACTGAATCTTGAAATATGAATAAGTTTAATTCATATTGCCAATTGTCTTTTATTCTCTGTTTTAACACTTTGTTAAAATGTAACATTGACTGTATTGCTGTATATATTTAACACATGTAACTAAATTCAGGAAGGCTACAGAGAAACTGTTAACAGGACCTTTGATAGATGCCAGTATTAAATGAATGTTGAGTTTCACTTGGTTTACAAAACAATTCTTTGATTAAAAATGAATCAGTTATAATATCTATTCATCTTCCACAAAGTTATAAATTGCGAAGGAGTAAACTTTATTCCTTAAACAACTTGATAACATTGGATAACTTCATATGATAGAATACCCACATGAGGATCAACCCTAATTGGATTTTACATTTCTTTGTGTTTTATGGTTACCATAGTTTTTTTCAAATGTTTTCTTGTAGATTTAATGGGAAATTTTAATGTTTTGCAAAAGTATAAGAAAGTCAAACAGAAAGCTTTAAACATTTAGTAATTTATTAAAAACCTATGTATTAAGTTGAAAGCAGTAGTTTTATAATTCATGGTTTTGCACTGTTTTGCAATTTATTTGGAATGTATTTATTTACTCTGTAAATTTTCAAAATGCTTCCCTTTGAAGGAGCCATGATAAAACATTTGCTTTTCCTCTTCTCTGAATAAATGTTTCAACTTCTTCTCAAATGCTTTTTCAAATCCTTTTCATAGCATTGGAAACTTGCAACATTTTGATATCTGTTTTGGAGCTGCTTACCTAAAAACCACGCAATAAAAATTCAGTATTACTAATAAAGTATTTAATTACCCTGGAAGAAATCTATGATAAATGTGTAAATAAATATGTAAGAGTTGAAAGGATTTCACGAAATTTCTTGCTTCTCAAACCACAATTAGATCTAGAATTATTTTCTGGCCGTACCTATTGATATTAAATGAAGATTATTCCCTAAACTGTATTTCAGCCATTGGAAATTGTGCTGTTAGTACCTGAATTGCAATTCTGACCTGAAGCAAGAATTGGATTTAAAATAGCCCCAATAGATTTATAGCATTCTTGTTGCACTTTGTACAGTTCCAGCAATCTCCACAGTAAATAACTGATAATGAATATAATATCAGGGTCAGTGATGTGGGAAAACCCAGTTTTATTCTTCCAAAGTTCTTCTTTTCCCCTTAATTATCTAAGTAACTGAAGAAACAAATGCAATTTATTCCATTTTAATAAACAAGTGAACTGAATCACCGCTTGAAAATTTTGGCTTGTGAACAGTATAAGGATATGAAGATTCTTGTAGTTATAGAATTAAAATATATAATTTTAAAGTTTTTAAATTTTATTCATGAGAATTTTGTCTTCCAAACTCACTTTTTGTACCTATAAGTACATCTAAGATAAAATTCTAGTATTTTTCCTGTGACATTGTAATGCAAAGGTCTCTAAATTTACTTCTGTATAATTAATAGTAATTTCAATCAAAAATGCAGAATAAACAGTCCGGATGTTTTGATCATCCATTCTTGCATTGTCCTGAATGAACAAAAGATACTACATTAATTATGATTCAGTTATTGTACTGTTATATTTTAAAAATCTGTATGTAGCATAGAAACATTTCTGTACTGAATAGAAACTCTTGGAATATGCCAATTCTTTTTCAGTTTCCTGTCTTATAGAAAAGGAGAAATAATACCAAAGGACACTTAAATATAATTCATTTTTCCAAGACTTGACTTAGGTAAAAAAATAAAGAATGAAAAAGTCTTGCATGAAGAATATTCATTTGCTGTGATTGAAGGCTGAGAGTTAAAACATTTTATGTTATTCTTTGTAATGTGTATTTTAATTACAATTGTCTTTTGCTTTCCATACATGGTGTTGATTCTGTGAATATTTCATTTTTTAATTTGTTTGACTCTTGTACAGGCTAGCTGGCTTTGATTACTGGGGACGCTTACCAGAGAAAAACTTATATTGTTTTTAATTGTTTTTAAAAACTGATATAGCTGTCTTCTTGAATGACATTTATTTGGAGTTTTATATATTATTTGGAGTTTTAAATTGATTATAAAAATTCTACCTGTACTCTTCAGTGAAATTTCATTCACAAAAGGATCCTGAACCAAAAAAAAAAAAAGAGAGAGAGAGAGATACAATTTTGTTTTTTGAAAAGTTAGGCTTTAGCAAGTAGCATACGGGCAAAACTGCCACCCCATAGAATGATCCTATTGTTAATTTTCAATTGTTTCAGAAAGAAATTGGTCTCTTTGATTTATAGAAAAGATAATCCATATCCAGCTAATGGCTCAGATCTACATAGGCAAGAAATTCTCACATTTGGGTCCTTCTGAAAAACGATTTTTGCACTTTGAGAAATGGCCAGGACTGTAAGCCAGAGAGGGAATGAGGCTGAGACAGTTTACACGAGCTGGAATTAAGCCTTAAAAATAGCTTTTGGGACGCAAAGTGGAATATACTGTTCTTGGCAGCTTTACCCAAAAGAGTTTCTTAATTGGAGCAGAACTGTACTGCGCTGTTAAGAATGTCAAAAAATAAATAAAAAACTATAGATTTCTGAAAAAGTTGAAGAGCAGGTGTAATGCAGCTTTCATATATAATAAATTGCATAGTTTTTCTATTGCTAAACAGCTGCTGTAAGCATGCAGTTCGCCTGTGCTTTATATATTTAATTTTGACAGGTGTTTCTTACGCATTGCTAGAACAGAGAATAGTTCTGCGGGAGAATGATGAAAGAATTAAGCCATTGTTTTAAAATTAATGAAACGTGAAACAGTACAGAATTCTGAATTAGTATGAAATAACAACAGTGCCTTTTCATGCAGAACTTAACCTTTAAAGTATTTGAACCTGACGAATAAGTAATTGTGGAAAAACTCAGAAATGAAACAATCATTATTTTGATTTCTTGGATTTATTTACCCTTTTATTAATGCATGCACTCCTGTGGCTGCTGCACACTTGTGAGGTCTCCTTGGCTTGGATATTTATTACATTCCGGACACTTTTTGGAAGCAATAATTAATATTTTGTCCCTTAGTTCAATTACTGTAAATGTTTGGGTTAAAATTGAGGTCTTTCTTTTTTTTCTTCTTCTTTTTGTTTATGTTTGTTACACTTCTTCAATTTATCTCAGAAGGGTTGCAGGAAGAATTTTTGGATATTATTTCCGCGAATGAAAAGAATTTTTTATTAAATACAACGTTAACCGGCTTAAAAGTTGCCATTTTTGTTTTACTTTTGTTTTTGTTTTTGTTTCGTTTTTATTTTTGCAGACAGGCTGGTGGAGAAGAGAACTTCCTTAGATAAGCCAGTGGAGTCACATTCTGCTCCACTGACCCATCCTCCAGAAGATCCCTTTGGTTCTGTTCCTTTCAGTTCACATGCAGGCAAGTCGCATAGTATACCATGACTTATTGTTTTTGGTGTAAATTTATCTTGATAGAAAGGAAACGGGGCTGGTTCAGTGCTATAAGTTCTTCCCTATGATCAATTAGAGAACCAAATAGAACTCGATTTTCATTGAGGGCCACATCAGGATTGGGTTTGACCTCGGGGGCCAGAGTGGGTATGGCCAACTCAATGTCACTTGTGTCTGGGTGTGCCCGAGTGCTCTGCCAGCGAAAACTGGCTCCCAAGGTCCTGTTTTCACCTGCGATGGGCTCCTGCAACTCTCTGCCAGTGAAAACGGAGCTCAGGAGGGCCACCCGCAGCCCTCGCAAGCTCCGATTTCAGCTGCAGAGGCCTCCTGTTGCCAGCAAAAAGAAAGCTTGGGAGGGCTGCCCACGGCCCTCGTGAGCTCCGTTTTCGCTGGCAGAGGCATCATGGGCTTGTCCTTCGCTGTTTCCAGGGTGGCCCCGTGGGCCAGATCTAAGCACCCCGCAGGCCAGATCCGGCCCCCGGGCCTTGAGTTTGACACCCCTGAAATAGATTATTCCCATGGTTTTCTTCCTGAGCACATTTGATAGACTATTTTTTTTTTGGCAAATCAACTCGTAGGTAGTCCTTGACATAAGAGCCCAAAATGTCAGTTGCTAAGCAAGACAGCTGTTAAGTGGCAGCCCATTTGACGCCCTTTTTGCCACAGTGGTTGTGAATCACTTAAGTTGTTAAGTAGTCACGCAGTCGTTAAGTGAATCCGGCTTCCCCATTGTCTGCTTGTCAGAAGCCCGCTTGGAAGGTTACAAATGTTGGTCACATGACCCTGGGCATGAGTATAGCCAGCATGGGGAATTCTGGGAATTGAAGTCCGCACACCTTAAAAGTGGCAGAGGCTGAGATATACTGACCTACCCAGTAACCCCTAGGCACAAATATCAAAAAGTGCTGACTTTTTAGTCCGAGGTTAAGCAAAGTCCTGATAGTTCTGCATTCTCTGCTCAATTATTTGGGTCTTCTCTTTGTCAGATGTACATGTTGGGAGGCAGCTGATAAAATCTCCCTGGATCTCTTCAGTACAGTGGTAAAGGCCCAATTATGCATTGTTGTAAATTCCCCACCGGTGAAAAGGAAGTTGCTAACATGGCGTCTGAATAAATCATACATATATTTCTTGTGCAATTAACGTCCCCCTGGCAAAACAAACCCCAAACAAAACAGTTTTGCTTGCTCCTTTGTATGCCAACCAGTTACTAATTCAATAGTATCAGTTTGATAATGCAATTTGAATTTATGACTTTAATCATGTATCAAACAGGATTGCAGGCAGTCCTGTTTTAGCAACTGCCTAATTTAGCAACTATTCTCAATTATAATGGTGATGAAAAAGTAACGTTTTGATGAATCCCCACATTGCAAGTCTGTAAAAGAATGGAAAGGCAAAGTAAGATCATAAACATTTTCCCTTAGGGACCACTTCACTTAACAACTGAATAGCTGGTCCCCATTGTGATCGCTAAACAAGGACTACCTGTACTTTTTCTTGAATGTTTTTTTACATGACACTACTAAAAATAAAAGAGAAAAAGAAAGAAAATAAATCTTAAGAACCACAGCACAACAATAAAAGGATAAATTTATTAAATACGATATAATTCTTAAAATTACAGGTAGGGTTAGGGTTAGCTTTAGCTTCATTCATTTAAAAGATTAACGATTGGGGAATGTCTCTAAAAAAGACTCTTTTACTGGTTTGAAATTGGACCTCAAACCTCTGAACTGTTTGTTCATAATTTAGCCTGTTTCATAATTTAGAGTAATACTTGGCTAGTAATCAGAGGTGGTATGCTGGCTCGGGTGAACCGGTAGTAGCGACCTGCGGGTGGACCTGCCCACTATGCCGTCCTATTTAGGTATGTTTTCAAGCCGCGTGTATGCGTGCAAGCCCCACGCACGAGCAAAGCGCATGAACAGAAGGAAGTGCGCATGCACGGAGGCGCCGCGGGTGAACGAAGCGAGCGCGCACATGCACATGCTCGCATTTGCTCACCGGTAGGAAAAGTAAGTAAATACCAACCCTGCTGGTAATATCTACCCTTCTGAGCCATTTAGAAATTGAGGAGTAGTTAAATATCAAACGATCAAAAGCCAACTGGAGAACATATGCCACCTAAGCCATGATTGTCCAATCTTTTAGCTTGCCAGGACTTGCATTGAGTGAGGAGGAATTAACATACTTCCTTTAAAAAAAATTTTTTTTTAATTATCTTATGGGGCTGCATTACTAATTGTCCAGGGTTATATGTGATCCTTGGATCACAGGCTGGGCACACCTGGTTTAGGCCAAGGATTCTTATACATAAATTGAGGGTTCTTGCTTATTATTATTTATATAGAATTCATCCTGAGAGGGATTTTTTCCTTTAAAGACAGGTTTGAAATGCTTGTAATAAACACCAGTGCTTAATACAGGTAATCCTTGACTTACAATAGTTCATTTAGTGACCAATTCAAGTTACAACATCGCTGAAAAAAGTGACTTACACACTTAAAACTGTTGCAGCATCCACATAGTCACATGATCAAAATGTGAATGCTTGGCAAGAGGTTCATATTTATGACGGTTACAGTATCCCGAGATCATGTGATCACCTTTTGCGACCTTCTGACAGGCAGAGTCAGTGGGGAAGCCAGATTCACTTAACAACTGTGTTACTAACTACAGCAATTCACTTAACAAGTGTGGGAAGAAAGGTCGTAAAATGGAGCAAAATTCACAAATTCTCCCTTAGCAACATACATTTTGGGCTCAATTAATGGTCATAAGTCAAGGACAACCTGTGCCTAGATCTGCCGTTTGATCTGCCATTCATTCCCTGTTTGAAAGAAAAAAAAAGATAATTTTCTCAAACATATTTCTCCTCCGTGATTAACAGTTAGCGGGATTGAGAACTCAGAATTGAAAAGATTCCATATTGCAGTATGGCAACAAGGAAGCGGGTGAATGAAGGAAATGCAGTTTGACTGTCCCTTAAGTTAAAAACAGAAAGAAAAGCACTAAATCTCTTGACAGCATTCAACATCTGCCTGCCTGCCTGTTGTTGAACAAGTGCCGATTTAGTTGACATCTCTGCAATCCTTGAGCTAACATGTGGCGGATTGCTGGGGAATGATGACAGCAGTATGTTCCCAATTCTGGAAGAGCTTTAAAAATGGTTATGCCCGTAGGTTTCTCCCAGTTTTTGAAATGATGAACTAGCAGAAGGCATGTAATTACTCCAGTTGTTACAAGCCATTCATCCGCTTATAATCTGATGTCTAGAAAATGAACACAGGAACAGAATTCCCCCCCCTCTCTCTTGAAGATTGGGATCTTAATGATTAAAGATGTTCTACCTGCACTGGATTTGAGGGCAGAATTACAACCTGGTACAAGAGGCAAACCTGATTAGAAGTGATATAATCTGCACATTTTCTTGCGAACAGATGTTATGCTGCCCAGTTCTTAGCTGTTCATAAATTCAGATTTGAAATGTCCATTGGAGCAGTTTTGAGATTACTTCAATCAAATCTTTGTGCTACATGTTGTGTATTACAACATTATTATGGCATTAATTTAAAAGTGAATTTGAAATTTCTCTCTCTTGGGCTTTTGATAAATGTAAAAATATGAAATGGGGGGGGGAGGGAGGTTGACATAGGAAGTTGAATTGGGTTAAGATATGGATTTGGTACCTCTTGTGTGCATATATTTAAAGTAGCATTATGCTAGAACTACTGTTGAGTTAATATCTGGATTCATTTGGGCTTAACTGTTTTTATGATTTATATGTTATCTCAACCAAACAAATGTTACATGTAACAAATTATCTTCCAGATATAAAGGGAAAGTACGTCATATTTTAAGATAAGCATATATATATATATATATATATATGAATTTTCAGTTTTACAAATAGAAGTATGCCCATATTACCAACAGTTTTAAAGTTGGTATTTAAACAAAAATAATTATGCTCATTTGAAAAGAATACGTTTTTCATTTGAAAGAATAATCATTTCTGTAAGCAATTTAGCAAATAAGGTTATGTTGAAATGGATTTCTGAAAGTTCTTATGACTTACTTTGGGGAAACTATCACATCAAGAAAGTGAATCTACATATTCATATGACTATGAAGTCCAATATATGAAATGTAGCACAACGTATTACATTATCACATTTGAAAAACAGTTATTTATTTTTTTCCATTTTTAAAAAAATGGGTGGTTCCCTCTTCCCCCCAATTATTTTTATAACTATTTGCAGGATTGGATTATTACTATAGCAGTGAGTTTTGTAACTTTTGTGGTAGAGTACATTAATATTCATTTGTTGTCAGTAAATGCTTTAGTGCTTGTCAAGGAGTTGAAAGAAACTTCTATTTTAGATAAAATCAATATAATATTGTAAGGGGAACTTTTTCTTTTAATGTAAAGGAGAACAATCTTAGCAGAAAGGAAAATGAATAGAAATATGCTTACTTTCCAAACACCTTGATTAAAAAACACATTTTCTTGATTAATTGGTGGAATGAATTCTAATCCCACTCTTGAATATTTTATGAACTGTATATTATTACTAGGATTTTTTCCCTTGCTCTTTTGTCTCAGAAAGCTCCCCACATAGTATATTACAAAGAGCAATAATTACCAGGCTTACAAAATATGCAATACTGTGCAAAAATAAGAGGAAAAGGAATGGGAAGGCAGAAGAATGAAAATAGATACGGTGCTATTTTCTACAGTTCACAGGCTGGAAGGAATGGTTAAAATATTTTGCCTTGATGATTGATTGATGACTTATAGGCATGAATAGAGCAGGTTGTAACCACATCAAAGGCAGCAGCTAAGGGTTAAGCATGTACTATGTATGTTTGATATATCTATGGTACATGTGGATATTAATCTTAGAAAACCATGGATAGAAAATTATCCCTGACTTAGAGAACAAAAAACAGTTCTAATATTGTACAGAAAGTAAAGGATAAGATAGGTTTTGTCTCAAAAGACTTGGAATGGATTTACTACAGAAGAAAAAAGGAAGAATGGATGCCTGGTGCCTCCTTTCCTTCAAAGTGGCCTTGTGAAAGGCTAGTTACAGATTTTGGTCAGTTAGATGGGTCCAGATGTACTAATCCGTTGCTCTTTAGACTCAAAAAGCAATCACAACAGTTAATCCAAAGGTCCATTTATAGGAAACCAATAACTGGGAAGCACAGTTTAAATACAAAGATAGAATTTTCTACATTGTAAGGAAAACAATTTCTCCTTAACAACAGTTTGATGAGTGAAACGAGACAGAAAGTTTCCTTGATGTGTGTTGGGATAAATAATGTTAGCGTCACATGTATATGGATCAAAGTTAAATTGGTCCCTCATGCCTTAGGGGGGGGGGGAAATCATTGATACAATGGGAAAATATCAGCCGGATATACTTTGTGGGAATATTAAGAGGGCAAATAAAATTGATCAATAAAGGGGTATATTTTATTACGTAAAAATTTAGGTGAAATCTGAAACATGTTTGCTAGGTATTAAATTGTATGGACCACCATGGGAATTCTTAATATAACAGATACAGAGCTGTATTTCTGGAATACTGCATGCCAAACTCCAATTAGCTCAAAAGGAGTGTGTTTTTAGGAAAGAAAAGCATGTGGAAGGACAAAACGACTAGAGAGTGAAATATATCATGAGGGAAATATCAGCTTCAGATTATCTTCAGTGTGTGAAAATAAGGTGGTGCCAGGATGTGTGAGATAGTCCAAACTGGAAAAACCATTCAGTAATTAAATAGAAACATTTCTAAATAAGCATGTGGTCAGGAATGGCATTACAATCATACAGTAATTAAGTATAGTACTTCAGTATGTTTCCTTTCAAAACAGTTTGACTTAACTGTATGTAAATAAGAAGATATAAAGTCCCTACTCAGAGAATGCAAAGTGATGGTTGGTGGGAAGACATCTGTTAATGCAGAGTTTGAATGTACTAATACTCAAATATGCCTTTTCTGGCTGTATAAGGCTGAAGATTTAAGATTCTAGTGTCTGCTTTTTGGGGAGTCTAAGCATCGTAGCTTGTCCAACTGTATAATGTAAAAGAACGTATATCTGTGTGTGTGTTTGTGGAGGTGTGAAACACTGATTTGAAATTGAAGTTCTTTTGCCTGTTCTTCATCCTTTCAGGCTCCCCGGAAAATGAAATTAATAATCCAGCCAGCAATCTAGAAAACACGTTAGAGAGTCTTTCTAAGTATGAGAGGTCAAGGCAGGTTGTTCAGGACCAGGATGCTGGAAAGAAGGTCGCGGAAGCACCTGCTAAGAAAGGAAACGACGAATCGGAGAGTGATTTCGAATCCGATCCCCCTTCTCCAAAGAGTAGTGAGGAAGAGGAAGAGCAAGAGGACGAAGAAGTATTGCAGGGCGAGACGGGAGACTTCATTGACGACAACGATACAGAGCCAGAAAACTTAGGCCAGCATCCCCTTCTCATGGATTCTGAAGAAGATGTAGAAGATGACGATAAGCACAGTTCTGACTCCGACTGCCGCCATTTTAGGCCCGCAGAAGAGATACCTGGCGGCAGATACAGAGAAGGGCCTGGCGGTACAGAAAGCAGAGAGATGATTCTTCCCTGCCCTCCGTTGACCGAGTTCCCGGGTTCCAGTTTGAGCCCCAAACAAGAATTCGATGTCTTTGGAGCAGTTCCGTTTTTTGTTTTGCAGCCCCAGGAACAAAAGGATATTTCTTCCCACATCGCCCACCCCGAGAAAGACCAGGACGACTTCGACGTCTTCACCAAAGCCCCCTTCAGCAGGAGAATATCTCAGCAAGACGATTCGGTCACAGGCTCGGAACCTCAAACGTCTCCCGTTTCCCCCAAAAGCGTGGACGTTTTTGGCTGCATCCCGTTCCAGCCCGTTTCCACCCAAAGGCACGGAGAAGCTAGAGAGGATCTGTTTGGGCTCGTCCCGTTTGAGGAGATAACCGGCAGCCAGCAGCAACACAAGGCGAAACAGCAACAACGGAATCTGCAGAAACTCTCCTCCCGCCAGAGGCGCATGAAGCAAGAGGGGTCCAAGAGCAACGGCAAGCGCCATCACGGAACCCCCACCAGCACCAAGAAGACCCAGAAGCCCAGTTACAGGACGCCGGAGAGAGCCCGAAGGCACAAAAAAGTCGGCCGCCGAGATTCCCAAAGCAGCAACGAGTTTCTGACCATTTCCGATTCCAAGGAAAACATAAGTATTAGCCTGTCGGATAGCAAGGACAGAGTCAATCCCCTGCAGGGTGACGATAACCTCTTGGATCCCTTCGGAGCCAAGCCTTTCCATCCCGCCGAAGGGCTACGTCTCCCCCAGCACCAAGGATTGGCCGATAACCGTGGGGATCACAACACAGCAGTGCCTGGGAGACCCAGGCAGAGCTCCTTCATTGGCAGCATTCATTCCGGCGACGGCGTGAAATTAACAGATGATTTTGGAGCAGTTCCTTTCACCGAACTCGTGCCAAGTGTGAAGTCCCAACAAAGCCAGCAGCAACAGGCAGTAGAGTTAGATCCATTCGGGGCAGCTCCATTTCCTTCCAAACCATAGACTCCTTTTAGGAACATCTAAATTCTTTTTTTCCCCCACCCAAACTTGGATTTCATATACCACTCTAATCCATTTACTTCGGTTGAGAAGCAAATGTTTTTTTATTTTTAAAAAAAACACACTTAATTTCTCTGCTGTGGCTCGGTGAGATTTGAACATCCACAATGTTAAAGATGCAAGATGGGGATTGATACAGTGGTGAGAAAGGTTTGAGTAGAGAAAATCTTTCCACAAGTGAGATCAGAAGATAGCTATCACTGAGGATATCGGCTGTGACTAGATTATAGGGGTCTCCAACCTTGGCAACTTTTAAGCCTTGTGGACTTCAACTTCCAGAATTCCTCAGCCAGCTGAGTTG
>JANHFT010002596.1:149713-161418 GCA_032467955.1 Pseudoxenodon macrops | reverse complement strand
TATTCTATTCTATTCTATTCTATTCTATTCTATTCTATTCTATTCTATTCTATTCTATTCTATTCTATTCTAGACATGATTTCAATTAAGAGTTTATGAAGCTGCACATATTAGCTAACTAATTACTATTTTAAAAGTCATGCATACCTCTGGATCTAATTCTGCATCTGATCTGTACTTGGTAGCGACCCAGCAGTGGAAAACAATCAATAGGTAAAACACTGCAGTTGTGTATGTATTTCTCATGCTCAATTGTGTTTTATATTTTAAAACTGTTATAGCTTTCTTTCCAGATTTAAAATGGGCCAAGCTTTTGGTGTTCAAAAGCACATGGGGTTGATGAAGCCAAAAGAATAATATGATTTCTTTAAATAAGAAATTAGGATTGACAATTCACATCAAGAGAGGGCACGCATTCTTCATAACTTTCATTTGGAGTGACAGCATGAGAGGAGAGAGAGAGAGAGAGAGACAGAGAAGGAGGAAGGGGGAGTGGAATACAATATGCAGGAACCTAGGTTGAAACATCATTTGTCACAGGAAGGAAGCTTGGCACTATCCAGCCACTTTGCAATGTAGTGTCTCCAGGAAAAGTTGGCTGCATTTTCTCAGAACCTGTCTTTTGAGACTTGGTGGCTGCTTTTCTTCCCACAGATTTGATTACACTAATTGCACTCCTTTAAAAAAATACTGAAGAGACCAGGAGACTATGTCAAATGTTAGAAATCAGTGGCTTTTCTTTTTATCTGCATGAGGTTGTCTTTTGTCCCAGGTTGAACCAGCCCAGAAAAGTTTTATAGACGACCTACTTGAGATATTATTTTTGTTTAGGATATTTGAAAAATAAAGGAATAAAAATCTTCCTTTTTTTTATTTTAACCTTTTAAAAGTAATTTTACTTTCACTTCCCTTGGAGAGCAGTTCACATGACCTCCTTTCTTTCAAGCATCTAAAGTTTCATTTTCAGCACCCAAATAGAGCTAGAGATACTTTGTGTGCCTTGATATTATCAATGACATCTTCAGTGACATAAACAATTTTTTTGCATTTAACAGTTTTTGTACAAACAGGCTTCCCACAATTATCTAGCCATAACCTTCCCATGGCCGATAAATTGCACAGTTTTCTACAACTGAAGTAAAAAACATTGCTCAAAGAAATTGTGAAATTGGATTGGAAGTATATAGACCTATTCAAACATAACTTTCTTCCAAATGAAAACATTTAAAGGCAACTGAATGAGGTAGTTTTAATTTGTTCTTAGAATAGTTTTGCCACTGCAGCTTTGGAGCATACACCTATTCTAGAATCAAACAAAGATCCTGTTATAATATTCCTTCACAGTTCTGTTTCTCATAGAGCTGGGATAAGTTTCAGGACCTGGGTTTCTAAAGGCAGTTAATATTTTTTTTCTACTGGAAACAAGAACCTGATTTAAGTTACTTATTTGTTACTTTTAAACAGGTGTTGGTTTAAATCGAAGTTTCCTCACCTCTTCCTTCCTGGAAGGAATGGCACCCACAGGCACCTTGGCAAATATGTCCCATTAGATAATCAGCTGATGGTTTATTTAAAGCAATGGTTAAAATATTCCCATCCGCACAGCAGGAATAGCATTTACCATATGAACAAAAAAGATGGGACATCGCTTTGTATATATCTGTATAGCGTATACTTCCTTTCCTTGAAGTTCCATTAATGGACTTCAATCTGGCAACATTTTGCCCCAGTTGATTCCAGCACAGTTTCTCACAGTACTGTTCAGATGACAAATTTTAGGGTGGAGTTGCACATTCTTTTTACACACCAACATCTGGTTTTGGTTTAATTTTTAAATATATGGCTTCATAGCATTTATAAGGCTGCGTAAGATAAGGCACTAAAAAAGTAATGATTTATTCCGATATATTTGTTGGAATCTCACACTAGCAAACTGTCCTTCCAAGTGCTAAAATGTGCATTTGAAAAGAAGTGTCCTTTGGCATCAGTGGATGCTTCCTCTGAAAGGCAAAATGCAACTTCATAAAGGGCTCATTATTCTCTTTTTCTTCTCCCCTTCCTTCTGCCACTTCCCTTTTCCATAAAGTTTACAATTGCAGCTGCTATTTAGCTATTCAAAGTTCATAGAATTCATGTAATTCATATCTTAGCTAATTTGCCTCTATCTAGGCATTCTAGATATGGATGGAACCAATATACATAAAGGGAGAGAAGGGATGGGGCATTCTTTCCAACTTCTACGTCATTAATCATGTCATCTTCCACAAGGTACAGACAGATGCAGGAAGATGGCAGCAAGCTTTCTCTAGTTTTCTTTCTGTCACTTTAAGGCACTCTTGTATTATTATTAACATTAAAGGATCTAAAAGGACCCTAAAATATTTAGAAGGAATATTGAGATAGCAACAGCCTTGAAGAAGGGATGCAGCTGCCATTACAAAAATATAGACTTAACTTGAAATTAGACAGCAGGGAGTGAGGAAGAAACTCAAGGTGATTCTCTTTGGTATAACAGGGAGGATTACTGAATGCTCATGTAATACTGAATTGGCTAGTCTTTAAGATGGCTATCTTGCAAGGTATTATTTCTTGTAATAGGCTCATCAATTGCTTCCTATATTTATGGAAACTGTTATTATTAGTATTTCATACATATGCAATAATATATTGCATTATGCTCAATAATCCTAGTAGAAGCTCAGAACACAACCCATTTCACTGGTTGATTCAATTACCTCAGTTTGTTTTAAAGAAGTAGGAACAAAAAGGGAAGGGTTTAAATTCCCTCTACTTTTGGTGGGTTCCTACCGGTTCGGACTGGTTCTACTGAGTAGGTAGTAAACCGCTGGTGATGTTATGGAGCCGGTTCTGGTCCGTGGACACCACCATCTTTTTTTAAAAAAAGTTTTTTTTGAATTTGTTTGGGTTTTTTTCTTCTGCACATGTGCAGAAGCTGAGTTTTCAGCACTGTGAATGCATCACCATCTTGTTTTCAACTTTTTTGGGGGAATTTTTTGGAATTTTTTTACTGCACATGCACGCGCCCACAAGGCAGCCCACAAGGTGCAGGAGGCAGTGAACCGGCGGCGAGGTAAGTTAGAACCCACCCCTGGAAATGAACATATAAAGTAAATCAAGGAATGATTAAGTGAATGAATGCATGAAATGGAGGTGAGTAAATGAAATGGTCTGCATGGGGATTTCCATAAAACCAACAGTAGATGACAACTCATACAGAATGAACACATACCAGACAGGAGATGTAAGATCTGCTGTTGACTTAAGCATCCCAAGACTAGGATTTGAAGTTGTGGGTGGGTCAGCCAAATTATGAATGTGTTTGCTATTCCATGTATGATTGTTATTTAATGTATTATCCTTTAAATGTTTTTGTGGACTGCATTCCCGTTCAGAAGAATCTATGAGAGAGTATTACATCATTTACAAATGAATTATATAGAAGAATGTAATAAAGCAATGCTACACTCACATCACCCAAAGAAATGAAACCACTGAATTGCATAAATGCTTCAAGGCAGCCACAAATGACTTCTGAATTGGCAGGGTCTTCATTTGTTAGTGAAGGAACAAGCCCAGTTTCTAGCACCTGGGCATTACTACAAAATAGTTACCGGTATGTCTCACGTAAACATTCACTATAGCCCCAAAACAGAGACATACCTTCGAATATTCAATTAAATGTTTTTCTGTCCACATTCACAAGAACTTCAACAAAAATTGGAAATATTTACTAGAAACCTGTTTATACAGATACATCATTCTAGTTTCCATGTTTGACTGCCACTTAATTTATAATGAAGACCAAGAAAAGCAAGTATATTATTTTCCTTATTAATCCAATTCCATTTCTCTTCTCATTTTTAAATTTTAGGTTGGACACCCCTATTGTATTCTATAGAGCACCTGATGTGTCACTATAAACCAACAATAATAAAGATATCTGGAAGGACATACTGTACACCAAGTACACATTTGTAATGACCAATTTAAAGTAGAAGACTCAAGCACATCCTCATATATATATATCTAAATATAGGATTAGTTACTAGATAATGAAAATAGGTGGAATTAAATTATTTGACTGTATTTGGATCTTTGAATAATTAGATGACATGTCCTTTTTGCTGAGGCTTAAATTGATCAATGGAATAACATGGGTAGTTTGATCAGTTTGCTCTCCTTTTCTTCCAGAGGATATCTATGATCAAAGCAGAGCCCGGAATCATAAGATAAAAAGGATTTCAATGGAGCTACTCAACAAACATGTCAACTTCAATCTTGGCATATCCTTTGGAGAAAGAAAAACAACACTCCAACTATGAGAGGGAGACCAATAGATAAATATATTTTATAAAATGAAACAAACAAAATGTTAACAAGTTGTGATATTTATGTAGTTACTTACCAAGCACATCTGAATTATACTAAAGTAACCAAAATATCTTTACAATCCCCAAGGCATATCACAATATTTGAAAATTGAAAGTTGAAAAATTTGACATGCCTTACATATGGATAATTGGATATTGGATAATTTTCTTTGAACAGGTAGCGTTCAACATATTCTTGTTATAAAGCATTATCGGGCAATTTTTTCATAAATATGTAAAGCAATGTTAAAGTTTTTGGAATATCAAGATTCTCCTCTCCAACAGTCTCTCATTTGCCAATTACAGGTAATGTTCAAGTTATAATCATTTGTTTAGCAACCATTCAAAGTTACAACAGTACTAAAAAAACGTGACTTACAACTGATTCTCACACTTACAGCATCTGTCACATGATCAAAATTCAGTTGCTTGGCAACTGGCATGCATTTATGATTGTTGCAGCATTTGGGGGTTATGTGATTGCCATTTACAGCCGTCCCAGCCAAGCAAAGTCAATAGAGGGGGCTGGATTTGCTTAATGACTATGTGATTCAGTTAACCAAGTGATTCACTTAGCACCCAGGGCAAAAAAGTCATACAATTGGACACAACTCACTTAACAACTGCTTTGCTTAACAATGGAAATTCTCACCCCAATTGTGGTCATAAGTGGAGGATTACCTGCAATTCCTGACACATTTTAAAACCAACCCACATTTTCTCTACACCTTCAAATTTCAATATTTTCAGCATGTGTGGAAATATGTGTGGGAATAGAAATCAATAAGATTTGAAAGAATTAATACAATTTTTTCTTCCTTATGGCAGATTTCACTATTTCATTAAAATATTACAAGATTTTTACTTTTCATTTATATATTTAATACAGTAATCATAATATATTTATTTTGAATATTGAGTCACAACGTATGGCATCATAGTAAATTTATAAATATTTTGAATAAATATATTACTTTGAAAAAAAAACATTTTTCTGTTCTTAGAACAAAGTTTACCAGACTGTATTCTAGGATCTCAACATCTATAATCCACTATCCACTCTAAGTAGAGATTTGGGGACTTTGAGTCTACCCTATATGAAGGGAATTAGTTTAGAGTTGTTTGTCTTCCAATATCACAGAAGTGAGGATTGCTCTGTTTATGACTTAGTACATTGTATAGAATACTTGAAGTATTTCTTTTTATTAGGCTCACATACGGTAAATATATATACAAATGTCAGCTTCATGTAGAGAAACAATCAGAGGAAGTAGTTCAAAGAACCATTCCTCCCCTTTCTCTGTGACCTGTTTTTTTTAAATCAGCCGCCAAGATCAAAAAGTGTCAGGAGATTAAGATTTTCCATCCTCGAGGCATTGTGTGCACATTAGCAGAATTGCTCTATTTGTCCATGATTCGTTTTTAATTTCAAGATAGATAGGTGTGACAGAGAGAGGAAGAGCTACAGAATGGGAAGTAGGAGAGAGATCGTGAGACAGGAAGGGTGTTGGTTCTGAAACTATTGGAGATGAAGTTAAAGGCGGCTTTTCAAATAGATTTCTAACATCAATTATAGGTTGTTTTTTTAAAAGCAGGCTGTCTGAGATCTATCTTAAAAATCTTTGAAACTCCTGTTTAATAAAAGAAGTTTATTATGATGGCTGTCGTCTGATTATTACTTTATATTAGTACATTGAAAGAAAATCATGTTCAGACTAATAGGGACAAACTAAAGAATAGAAGAATTGGGCAGGGGGAGAAGTACTAACCCTGATCTCTGAATTGTCCTCACATGTGCCAAGTAATAAAATGGAAAAGTCCAACCTAGTTAGTTACTTGTTGAATTTCAGTTCATATATCAACTTAAGTTGAAAAAGAAGGGACTCCTGATTGGTAGTGAGGCACACTCTATTGCTCTGCTTTAAGAAATATAAATTCTTAGATATAATGATCTAAGATGTTAAAAACTAAGAGTCGGACTGGATAAAGTCAATCAATTTATTCCATTTCTGGAATAAATATCAGGAATCTAGTTAGCAAAGAAATCCCTACTACTGAATGGTTGAATGGATCTTCTCAAAGATACTATACTTGAATGATAAAGGAGGTGGTAAAGAAATGATCAAGCCAGTTATGCATCCATGCAATTCATATTTACCTAGATTGCTAATCATGCAAAACTTAGTCAAATGCTTTGCTGACACCAAAACAGTATGCCTATACAAAAAGTCAGTTTGATGTATAGGAAGTCCTCATTTAGCAACTACAGTTGGAACTGGCAACTTGGTTATTAGTAAAGCAGTTGCTAAGTGAAACTGCACTTGTGGTTATCATTTTACTTCAGCTTTCCTTTCCTTTACGAACCTGTGAAGGTCATAAATATAAGGATTGGCCATGAAATTATTGTAACTGTGAACAGTCAATAAACAAAACAGTTGCTAAATGAGGACCACATGTGACTGAATTCTGGGGCAAATCATGATTTCTCATCCATTGGAAGCAGTCATTGGAAAGCCACTTCTGAAATCTTGCCAAGAAACTGCAGGGACTTGTCCAGGCAGTCAATAACACTCAAAGGCACACAAACATGTCTATAGAGTGTTCTTACAATATTAGCAAGTTGTCCAATGAAAATTAAAAAAACAGCTTTATCTGACAAAACGTGTTCCTGGCAAATCCATCCTGTTTTATAATATTTACCAAATTGTTTTAAGATGCTTCCAGGTCACTTTGCAGTTTCCAAAAACCTCTGTTCCCTACACTTTGAAGATAGATAACTCGTAAGTTGAGGAGTAGCTGTATTTGCCTTTCTCCAGTCAAACTTTTCCCATTCTCCAAGTTTTCACAGAGACAATTGATATTCATAAAAGTTTAAGCACTGATAAGTTATTCAAATAATGTGATCGTTGAAATTTAAATTCATTCAGTTAATATTCCCTGACTATGGTTCCATTAATCTCAAGCTTCAGTCCTCTTCTTCCATTTCATTTTTCATAAGATAACTTTGAGTCAATCCCTCTCTTCAATCCAATCTATTTTACAGGAAAGTTATTGTGAGAAAGATCAAGGAGAAAACTACCTTGAGTTCCAGAAGAAAAAAGAATATAAATCTGATAAACAATTAACCAGATATATACACAAACACAATTGCCTCTTCTTGTGGAAGAAAATAGGCAAAAGACAAGTTTAGTATCTCTGCCTTTATTTTATTACTTTGTTAGCATTTTGCTATATTCATTGAACAGCTAGTATATTGAATTTACCACTTTCTTTTATATTTAATATTAAAATTAAATTTTTATAGGATAGAACAGATATTAAAAACCATTTAGTTTAGAATCATTGTATGGCATATCCAAATCTTTTACTTCAACCCTATGTCAAATCATATTTAATAACTACTTCACTGTCAGGTCCCTTATTTTTAGTAATTAGAATAATACAGATTTTGATGGAATCAAATGTTTCCAAAGGTTCAGTTTAGAGGACATAGAATTTAATAGATTATTGAATCCTTGTGAAAATGTTGGCTGTTTGCATTTTAACCTTTTAAAAAATGCCCTGTAATAGATGACTCTGTGTGTATGTCTCTCCCTCTCTGTCTCTCTCCCTCCCCCCTGCCACTGTGTGTGTCTGTGCACGCATGCGCGCGCGCACACACACACACATATACATACACCACTTTCTTGTATTATGTAGTTAAATACAACATGCAAATGAAAAGCAATTCAATTATTCGGTGTCAATGCAACACTGCATCCTCCAAGAACTGCCGTCCATTCACCCTTTCCATTTCAAAGTCAGTGTGTATTATTCAGCCTCTCTTTCACTGTGCTTTAAAGAATTCTTTGTTTGGATTTGGATCAACAGACTATCATTAATTTTAATAGCTCTCCTTAGTATAATGTCATTCTCCTTATCTCTCTCTTTTCTTCTTTCCTTTGACTGTCTCTTTGAACATTAATCTGTTCTGCAGCAATAAGTATTCCCACTTGGGTCTGATCTTTGTGTTTGCATTGCCTGAGCCTAAACTTGATTGCAGATTTCTTCTGAGACAGTGACTTTTGTATCTGGAACACCAAAAATAAAAGTCTTTGCCCTGTTTGGGGAATGTTTAGATCTGGGATGCTAGAGTAAATCCGAAGAGCTTTGATCTGAGATTAAATTTTCAGAGATTCTGTGAGAGTAGGCAGTAGTACACATGGTCTCTAATTTTCAAAGATCACTAAGTATACTCATGTTCCTGTTGTATACTACAAACTTTCCAGTTAATTTTAGTAGAAAGATTAACAGTGTGCAATTAATATGCAAAGCTATCTGCATATTAGGAAGCTATCATATACAAAAGCAGGTTATTGGTTGTTTTAGATTAGTTTTGCCTTCACCAAGGGTGAGAGGTACTCTCTTGTTGTTATTGGCTTTCACTCATATTAGCCCAGTCAGGACAGCCAATGGCAAATAATTAAAGGAATTACACGGCATTCAATTACCAGTCCTGATGTGCATTAATTTGTAGTTTATAACTGGTGCTTATTTTGTCATGACAGTAAAATGTTTACTAATCAGAGTTAAGTTTTCTTAATCTTTCTGTATGTCGAATTTTTCACAATTAGAAATGTTTACCCTTTACATGCCTACCTTTGAAAATTCTTTTCTTTCAAAAATCCTTCTTTTCAAAGAAAGGGAAGAAGTGTTTTCTGGATCCACTTTTTTTAAAATCAGAAATGGATGTTTGGCAGTATAGAGAGTCTTCAACTTAAGGCCACAATTGGGACCAGAATTTCCATTGCTAAGCAAGGCAGTTGTTAAGTGAGTCATACCCAATTTTACAATCTTCTTTGCCATGTTTGCCGAGGAAATCACTGCAGTTAAGTGAATCATGCGGCTGTTCAGTGAATCCAGCTTTCCCCATTGATGTTGCTAGTCAAAGGCTGGTTAGGAAGTTTGCAAATGCTGATCACATGACCCTGGGATGCTGCAAATATCATAAATACATGCTGGTTGCCAAGCGCCCAAACTTTGATCATGTGACTGTGGGGGATGCTGCAATGATTGTAAGTGCGAGAACCAGTTGTAAGTCATTTTTTTCATCACTTTTTTCATTATAACTTCGAACAATCCCTAAATGAATGGTTGTAAGTTGAGAACTGCCTTAATATGATTTGGGGTGTTGAATTAAAGCATACTCAAATCTAAATTTAAATTTGCTGGGATAATAGAAATATATACGTAACCAATTTAGCTCAGCCTATAGGACAGGTGCAAATCTTGCAGTAATCTAATTACAGTTGCTAAAAATTATTAGCAAAGCGCCTCATCATTTTCATGCAAAAATACATTTTTTGGAGTTAGCTCTAAAGAGTCCACCCTATAAAGAGGAAAATTAAAATGTAAAAATACAAAAAGCCAAGCGCCCCTGACATATTTGATAATGTGCCTGTTTTGTATAGTGCCAATAACAGAAGCCCAGACTGCAGTCAAAATATCAGTCCAGGAAAGTACCAAATCACCTTGCACTGCTCCTCACTGGTGTTGTGACATGGCAATGATGTGATTACATTAATAACATGAAATTGCCTGCCTTATTTATTTAGGAAATCACTGCTTGGTTATTGGTAGTGACAGCCTGGAGCTCAGGGTTTAGAAGAGTAAACCCAGCTGGTTGATGGCAATCCCAGAAAAGTATTTTTTCTGTCATTTGTAGAGGAGAGAGGAAGCAGTTGGCTACAAAGGAATAAACAGAAAGTTTTTCCCTTTTCATTGATGCAATAATTCACATATCACGGCTGGGCTTACTATGTGACATAGTTGCATGGAAAGAATCGCTTGTATTGTAGTTGCAATGTCAACCCACTCTGCCAAACCTTGTTCTGATTCTTGGTGAGAACCAGAGAGGAATGGCTTCAGTAGAAAATTCATTGCAGCATATTTTAGCTTTGGGGGCCCATAGATCTGTATGAAAATGTGCAAAAATGTCTAAGCATCACAATATATTGCCGAAATTGGCAGCCACAAAATGTTGGCACACCACCCTCCTTGTGTCTATAGTTGTATATGTGAGTTTGATGAGTGGGAGAAGGAGGTGGGGATTTTATTACTTTCATAGCCCTCCTATGTTTTTCCATCTGGCATGGTGTCCACTCATTCTTTCATATCACTTCCCCATTAAGATTCATCTGTTCGAAAGGTCTGAAGCTCTGTGATGTTAGCTTGAGAGTTGAACTGATTTACTTCCATTCATTTGTGGCGTATCTGAAATCACACCTTTTTCTGGCATGTCTGGCATCCCCAGCCACAATCCATTTGTCCCTCTGAAGAAATTCTGTCTCCTGAAACCTGCCAGCTTTTGAGTTTTAGGTCTTTCAAAGGGAAAGGTGGCTTAACAGTTTTGCAGCTTTCCCTCAAGAATTTCTGGATATATTTTTTTTTAGTAGGACCAAACAAATCTATAGATTGTAAAGTTGTGGCTGGGGAGAAATGTGCAGCCAATTTATTTTTTACCTTTTTGCGTGGAATGGAAATGAGAAATATTCTTTTTTTAACTGTAGGACGTGTAGCAGCTTGGAATAGGGCAATGGTGAAGCTCCTGGTTCTCTGGAAGCTACAGCCCACTTAGAGATTATTACAGTCACTAGCAGGAGATAGGAAGAATTATTTTTATACATGTTAAATAGAATGAGGTAAATGCCTGAAAGGGCTGTGAGGAATAGCAGAAATGTAACCTACAATATCTTTGATCAGTAGGCCATCCATCAAACTGAAATCTTGACTAGAAAAATATTCTAAGGCCATCAGCTGATTGCAAATATAATTGTTTATAACCAGAGTTCTGAATTCCCCGTCCCTTGTCTCTAGCATGGATGTCCCATCTTAGGGAATGTATTGTGTAGCATCAATCATATTTCATTCAAGGGAAAATTCAGCCTCCTGTCTGTTTGTTTCATGTTGCTGAAAAGAAAACCATCTTCGTTTCCCCTCCTTTTTGTTTTCAGCTTTCAGAGCAAATTGTTCCTACTAAGGGAGCAAAATCATTGAAGGAAATCACATCACCAGTGAAGGGAGCGCCAGCTCCTTTATAGTATTCTTCTCATCCTGTTTTTGGAGCCAATGGTCTGTCATTCATTGAATAAACAAGCACCTTATCACTTCATAAACATTTATTTAACCCTATTCACCTGGGTTTTTACCAGCTAAGAAAAGTGCTTGATGGGGGGTAGGCCCTTAGGCCTTAGCCTCCTGTGGTCAAGAGACAGATTTCTCTTCTTTGCTCTGCTCGGCTTACTTATATAGAAAACCTTTGTACGGAGCTACTGA
>JANHFT010002596.1:86384-105436 GCA_032467955.1 Pseudoxenodon macrops | reverse complement strand
TTTATTGCTGGCTGTGCACCGCCCTGAGTCTTTCGAGAGAAGGGCGGTATAAAAATTTAATTAATAAATAAATAAATCTCTGCATTAAATTCTTATGAGAATGGTTTCCCCCTCCCCCCCCCCACATGGCCAACATGTCTAGAAGCCAAGTGATCCAATGCTTGGAAAGTCCAGTTGCACAACATCTTGGCTTCAGTACTATCAGGATAGGTATAATTTAAGAACGTATGACAAAAGTCAGCGCCCTAAAGTCAGTGCATTGGAAATTTATGAAGGTTACCCTTAGCTTGACCTCTATCTGCGCCAATAATCTGTGTGGGTCCCTAATCTGGGAGGACTTTATATGTTTTATTTTCTTCTTATCCTGCCCTATCTCAACTTAGTTCTGTTTTCTTTGCCAGCACGTTTTGGCCAGAGATAAGGATTTTTCTGACAACAAATCCTTGGGGTCAATCAAAAGAAAGAATTTTTGCCTAGTAGGAAAGGATTTCAGCCAACTTGTGCCTCATCTCAGTCTACGCCAGACAAAGCGCTTTTGATTTCAGGCTGCATGCTCAGCCTGTAAATTAATCAAATGCTCTTCACCATTGATACTTTGATTGAGTAAATATTTCTAACAGCTCTGACTAGTTTTCATTGTTTAAACTGTATCAATACATACACTTAATGAAAGCATAGATAGCCACCCAGGAAGGAATGCTTCTTTTCTGGAATATGTCAAGGGGTAGGTAACATTCCCTCTTCATTTGTTGCCATCAGTAAACCTCCCCGCTGATTTCCTGTAGGGAATTCTAATCTAACAAATGTAAGCTGACATAATTAAGGGCATCTTAATTATGTTATTATTGTAGCAGCAAATAAAAGTGAGAATGAATCCAGAGAAAACTAACTGCATTTTGAGCCTACTGAAAGTAATAGAAAAGAAAAATCAAAGGGAGGGGAAAAAAGAAGACCCAGTTTGGTCTACTAGTGAAGGTGCTGGCCTAGAAACCAGGAGACCATGAGTTCTAGTTTCGCCTTAGCCATGAAAGCAGGCTGGGTGACTTTGGGCCAGTCTTTCTCTCTCACAAGGGTGTTAACTCACAAGGCAATAGGAGAAGGAAAGAGTATTATATTCGACTCCTTGAGATTTATAAAGTAATAAAAGTGGGATAAAAAATCTAATACATAAATAAACAAATAAATAAAAATTACCCATAACTTTACCTCAGCTCTATATTTAATATATATTTAATATATTTGAACTAGATTTAATTTAGTCCAGCAAACTTTCTGAAAATGGTTATTGATGTATCAGACAGAAGTCACCAGGGCAATGAAGTACTGAACTCTTATTCTAAAAACAGACAAGTTTCTAGTTCTTGTGGAATGTGATGTATAATCCCCAAACAGAAAGGGAACAATTTGCTCTGTGAGAAATTGATTTTTGTGACAAGTAATATATATTTAATATGACAATTACTTGTCATATATTATTAATATATTATTAATATAGTAAATCTATATTAAATATAGGGTTTAAGTAAAGTCATGAGTAATTTTATTTATTAGATTTTTATCTCATATTTATTACTTTATAAGTAACTCAAGGTATCGAACACATTCTCCTATTTTCCCCACAATAACAACCTTGTGTGGCAACTATTTTGTGAAAAGTCAAATTTTTCCGTCATTTTGTGTCAGCACTCATAATACAGTCCTAAAGGTTTAAATTAATCCCAAAAGGGCTGGTTCAGTTTTTTAGTGGAAGGTGGGGTGTTTTTTTTTAAAGTAAAGTTGGAATATGGAATTCTTGTTAAATTTATTACATTTATTGTATAATCACTTTCTTGTACATGGAATAAAAAGAGAGAGGGTTGTCATGGGTGGGTTATTACTAAACAATTAAAAGAAACTTTTCACTTATTCATTTGTAAAGAAATCTGGGACAGACTAAATGTGACCTAAAGAGACTAGTTTTCATTATACTGATGTATTATATTTCTACTTAAAATATAGTTACTTGTATACCCTGACTAAGTTTCTTCATGTGGTGAATCTTTAAAAAAAAGCATTTTTTAATCTTTAGTATGAAAGCTTTAATTCTTATACAGTATTCAAATGATACTCTTAAGTATAATAAATCCTCAACTTAATGTATCTCCATAGAAATTAATGTGCAATTCAAATTTATATTTTTAATGTGAAGTTAGATAGAGAATCCCATTGCAGAAAATTCTACAGCTTGTTCTGCAAAATGATGCTTGGTTTTGATACAAAGTGGTAACTTTAATAGGATCTTGTTAAATTGCTTTATAGTGGCTTCTCTTGCTTCAAAAGCCTTATAAACAGATATTTGATAATATTAGAATGTAGCACAGTAAGAGAGATCTAATTACTACTAAGCTAAACGGACATGATATGTGGTTCAGGTATTGGACAATGAATGGGAAGATCAGTTGTCTCCAACTTTGAATGTACTAGATGCTAAAAAAATGTCTAGATGAAATAAAAGTATATTTCTAAAGGAAGGAGTGAGACTGAGATGTCATAAGAATACAATTACTGTACGTTGTTTTATAATTTTTCTGAGAATTTCCTCCTTGGTTTGCTGACTTTGAATGATTCTTGATAACAGCTTAGAGAAAGGATGTGTACATGGATAATATTTTAGCCTATGAATCTTCCCACCTGGGATCACAGCCAATGTCTACTAGACAACTTAGGACAATGTAATATATATTATACAGCACAATATAATATATAAAATACAATACAATATAATATATAATCCAATATAGTATAAATAAGATACGTGCCTGAAAGCAAACCTTTAATAAAGATGTTTGTAAAGTACTTTAGATTTACACTATGTTTGCATTTATAGGCAATTTCCTGAGAAATTTCCACTCCAGTATCAGCTAACAAACAGAACAGTTTATTTAGATTACTGTTATAATAGTAGATAAGATAAAAGTAGAGATAACACGAGCAATGGATATCCACTTGCAAGTATGGATTTTATTTTATCACTTACCCCTGAGGCTGTTTGTGTGCTTGGGGAAGCATTTTTTCTACAGTCATCTGAGTTTGTAGAAGATGTGGAAGTTGGAGTCATAGGAACAGTATTATTGTTATTATTACCTGCAAAGGTAACACCCTGCATTAGAACAATTGTACCATAGAAAATTCTCCATCCCTATTTAAACTCTCTGAGTATATTTACCAGAGCATGATTTTGTCTTAGCTATATTCTTTGGTTTTCGTTTCCTGGTTTGAATTCCCTCTTTTTTCATAGCAAGAGGTCGGGGCACCTAATCAGAATGCAGAAACATAAAACATCAAATTTCAGAAATTATTTCCTTTTAGGAGATCTATCAGCCTCCATCATAGCCATTATCCCACAAGTAAAATTACACCATTATGTTCAGCAGAGTGACTTAAGTCTCAGATCCACTGGAAGGTACCCTATTATTTATTCTCCCCAATGTTTCCAATTAGAATTGTTTTAAGGTTATTCTAATGTTTAAAAATAAGATACATTAAAAAGCAAGAGTCCTGCCTTCCCTCAAAGCTTTTGGGAATAGTAAGCCACTCAACATTTTTGTCTCTTCCTCCATTCAGGCCTACTTTTTGAGTATTCATACAAAATGTCCTGTATTTCATTAGATTGAATCTCCTATCTACCACAAAGAGGATCAGGGCAACTAGAGAAACAACTTTGGCCTTTTACATCAGGGAAGAACCATCAGCTTGCTTCTGCCTCCTATGCTGGAGAGAACCTCAACACTAGATGACACTGGGATTAGGGAGCATAGCAGAAAGCACATTCTAGTTCCACCTGTTGTCCAAGAGAACAAGAACAGTCAAAGCACAACTTCAGGAAGAGATTAGCCCACCTTGAATGGCAGATGAACATCCATATTTTTAGGCTTTGAAGAAGACGCTTTGAAGAAACTTTTAAGCATCTATTTAGCTCTTTACATTGTGAACTTTGTTCCTTTCCTTTCTCCCCCCCCCCAAAAATCTGTCCTCTCCTTCTTTCCCATTAGATATAGGATTATAGCAATAGCATTTAGACTTATATACCACCCAATAGGTCTTAACAGCACTCTCTGGGCAGTTTACAATATAGAGCATTATTTGCATATTGGCCGCAACAATCTAGATCCTCATTTTACTGACCTTGGAAGGATGGAAGGATGAGTCAACCTTGAGCTCGTTAGAATCGAACTCCAGGTTGTGGGCAGAGTTTGTCTCTAATACTGTACTCTAACCATTGTGCCACCAGGGTTCCTTGGTGTAAATAAACAATATGTGCATGGGTAAAAATAGACATTCCTCTTCTGAAACTTTCTTGTCTCTATATGATAAAAAGTGGACTCTCTCAATTAGTCTCCTTTATTATTTTCCATTCGTCAGCATTTACCGGTAATAAGGAAGCTTATTTACTGCTAGAAAGTTTCTAACTGAGTTTAAAATGGAGAATAGTTCCTTTTCTTCTTATTATGTGTATTATATGAGGCCGGCAATAGCAACAACTAATTACTTGCTTTGTATTCAGTGTAGCTTTGCTGAAACATTATATGAGGGGGATGTGACAGAGAGGGATGCCATTTCTCTGTTGACATTACCCTGTATCTTTTAGCCCTAGATGCAACTGCAAACACATAAAACAAACAAGCAAGAAAAGCATTTTTATTCCTCTGGGATTTCTCCAACAGGGTTGGACATGGCCTTCCATAAATCTTAATAAGCATTTCCCCTGAGGGCCAGCTGCACATGAAACTGAAAGAAGCTGCTGCTTACCCCATGAAGCTTCATGTATAGGCCACAAGCATTGCACACAGGCTCTCCTTCTGCATTCCTGCGCCAAAGAGTGGTGGTTGTGGTATGACAGTTTGCACAGGACAAGCCCAATCGCCTTGAAGAAGGCTAGAGAGGCAAACACAAGAGAAGGGAAAAACATCAATGGCCCAATGTATGACTTGACCTTCCTCCCCCACAAGCAGCTGCAAAAATTTATAAAAATGCCTGTGAACAGAAGAGGAGGCACCAGTAAATAACAGGTAGATAAGGCAGAGTCTCAACATTTCTCAAGAATAAAGGTCTCTATAGCATAAAAGCATTTAAACACATCTTCAGGGCTGAGAATCATGTTGTGTCTTCAGTCACTGCTTACGCATTTGGTTCCAGAGCTTATCTGACTGATTTCGGACTACATTCGTTGCTTTTCTTCCCCTGGACAAAAACAAGGCCTCAGCTTAGACATGGTTAACATTTCCCACTGAGATCCTTTACAGTCAAGGGAAGCTATAAATTGTATAGACTACTAGAGATGATTAGCAAAAAAGATAAAATCTTTTTTAGTAGATAGATTTTTCTGTTCTGGAATGGTCACAACCACCAAAATTATTTTGATATCTTCAAATAAAGAATTTAGCTGTAAAAAAAAAACCTTCAAAACTATGGGGGAATATCTAGATACATGTCTGAATTTGATAACCTCATAACATAAAATTTGGGACTTTTTAAAATCAGTTCTTGGTGAACTATGACTCAGGACACAAGCAAGTTAAAGTTTCTTGGATAAAATAAATGCAACATTTAGATTCATTAGCTGCTATCTGATAATGATAAATTTAGTGGGGGAGGACGTTAAATTCACACCAAATATTATACTTTGAGAAAACTGGCATAAGATGTTTTATTATTGATACATTACTCCAATTCTGTTTCCTAAAGTGGCTGCTAAAACAGCTCATTCTTTAAAAACGGTTGGAAATGTTAATTAACAGTTTTCCATGTTTGATGGCAATATTGTAAGTGCAACAATTTTAGAAAATGATGTCTAATACAATAAAACATTTTAAAGTTGAATTCCTTTTCCAATTTGCTGTTTTTTAAAAATTACATATTACTAAACCTTACATTCCCACCAAGTATATTGATTTAACTTTGTATATGGTAATGGCTGCAAAATTATTTTACATTTTCATCAGAAAGTCAATATGGTTCTTTCTGCAGAAAAATGGCTAATTAATGAAACTCTAGTTGTATACCTTTGTATTTCAAAAGTGAATATTTTGAAAGATTAATTAAAATGATTATTTGAGTCTCAGGGTTGAACTGTTGGATTCTTGGTGTTTTCTGCAAGAAAATTATCAAATCTAAACTGGACAAAGAACCCAATAATAACTACAATTAACTGAAATTGTTAATCTCACTTTATGATTTATACTGCACTGATTATTGCTAATACATTATCTGGATTTTATAAATGATTTGTGATTTCTAATACATTATAGTATATTTGATTATTTAAAGCTAATCAATGAAATACTGAATTTTTTAATCTAGTCTTTTATGCTTTTCCCTGTTTATCTATTTTGTGCTTTTTTCCTTTTCTTCTCTTAAAAATGTTTAATAAAAACATAATACTATAAAAAAAGAAAAGAAACATTCTGACACACTATGTTCTACTACATTTAAATAACCATAGAATATTTTGAAATATATTGTGTCGCTGAAACTTTTATTTGTGTTCATATTATGTACATATTAAATTATATTATTGTATCATTTTATGTTAATTCTTCTGCTTTCCAACTGTTCTTAGTTCCTTCCTAACCAGTATATGATCTGGTTATTAAAAAAACAAACACTTCCTATTTCCACAAAATAACAAATAAAAAGCAATAAGAGCCATGTCAAAAAGACAGTCTTCTGAATTACGATGGTTTCAGGAAATTGTATCAAGTCTGCCCCCCACCCAAAATTGTTTTGGGATCATCCGAATGTATAAATCACTTCCCTCTAGCCTGTGAACGTTCTGTAAAATAAGTCACATTCCAAAATGTTTTCCAGAAGTGGGCTTGCCTTTTAGAGGGCAAGAGGGAGAATATCAGTAAACTAACGCAGAAGAAAAAAGGCCTATATTATAAACAAGACAGTTAAGACTGCCTTCTGTGATGTTTGAAGCCAAGGAGAGGCAACTTTTCATCAAAAATAATTATACAATTGTGGAGTTTATATACAAAGAGGAAAGAGTCTCCCTAAACACATAATGTGAAGGTGATGGGGTTATAATATTTCTTGCAGCAACTGATCTCTCTTACATTAATTAGAGACAATTCCAGCTATATCATAAATCTGCTGTTTTGCACAAGAACTGCAGCGTTAATTTTTTTTTTTTAAACCACAGTGTCTGAGGAGAGCTTTGCAAGCATACAAACACAACACAGAAAATGTCATTCCAGGAAGCTGCAGTTGCCTCCTTCAGGGTTATAAAAGAATGCATTACAGCAAAAATCACTTAGCTTAAGACAGCCTCATACATCTTTCTGCAAAAGGATCCATTGGCTTACTAGAAACATTTCTGAAATGCTGGTTCCGTTAATCTTGCCAGCACAATAAAAACAAAATAAAACTAGTCTGGCTCTGCTTTTTTAAAAAAATATTACAGACAAAATTGTAACAGCCAACTTTTAGTCATACAATGGAATACTTTGTTTTATTTTTCTTTATGGATCACCCAGGATCTGCTAGGGAAGATAACCGAACTTTTTCATGCAGTTCTATGGGTCTGCAAAGGCAACCACGGTGAATAGATATAACCGGATACAGTCTTAAAATGTTTTTTTTTCCCCTACTGTAACCAGGGATGCACTCTGTATATCTAGAAATGTAAGTTATGCCTTTACTTAAGCATGTTTTGACAGATCATCTTGGCTGATCTGGAGAAAACTAAGCAGAGACAAGGCTGGTCAATATTAGAAGAGGAGGGTATCCCAAGTCCCGCTGATTAAACCAATAGCACCCAGGAAATGAGAAGGAGAGTTCTTTGTTCACAGCATCTATGTTCTAGAAAAGAGGTCGACATATCCTTGCCCTGATTATATCTTTAAAAACATGGTTATTTATTTCATTAATTAATTATCCCAAAAGTGTTTTTTCAAAAGGCAACCAGACTTTGCTTTTTTTTCTTTCTTTGAAGACGTTTTCCTTCTCATCCAAAAAGCTTCTTCAGCTTGAGCTTGAGCAAATCTCAAAAAACAAAGTCTGGTTGCCTTTTGAAAAAGCACTTTTAGGACAACCATGACCTGAATGACTGTGTATCTCCATAGACATTAATTAATTAATATGCTGCCTGACTCCCAGTAACATTGGGCAGTCTTAGCCTTGGCTCAGGGCTAAATTGAGCCTAGTCTAATCTCTCAGTGGGCTCTGCATGCTAGTTTGAAAGTTCACTTCTGGACCCCCATCATTCTTTCCTTTGTTATACTGTTTCTTGCTGTTGTTAATATCATTGCAGAACCTTCCTGGAGTCAGGCAACCCTATAAATGTGACAAATAAAATAAAAAGCTAGTAGACTAGAGTGAGATTTAAGATCCCAGAAGAAGCAAGCCAGTTCCATAATGTGGCTAAGGAAAAACTCTGCACATGTCTATTCCGATACCTGAAATCCTTTTCCTCAAGTAGTGCTGAGCAGGGAGTTGGACTAAAAGACCCCCAAGGTCACTTTCAACTCTGTTATTCTATGTTCTTTATTTTGTAGACAAACTCACTGGGATCTGCCAGGATGCAATTCTGCTTGTACTCAGTGGGCATTACTACATGAGAAATGTGCTGTAGTGACTCGGTAAAATAAGGCGATTGATGCCTTCTAATTTAAGGATGTTATTTATATTATTTACTGTTACAGCTAAATGCTGTTGTTATATTTTACACAGATCAATAAAATGTATCCAATTAAGATGACAAAAATAGAGTAAACACGTCCATTAAAACGTTGTTCTAATGATAGCTATGCTGTATAAGCATAAGATTTTGGGGAATAGTCAAGTTTATCAGAAGCAAATTGATCAGTGTTGTATTTTTTTTTTTTAATGGCAAATGATTTTGTAAATGTATACACTGATCTGGGTGGAAATCTCCCTTAATTCAGTCACCTGGGTAGTGGGCAGCCGCAGAAATTGAAAAAGTAAATAAATATATATGTTTACATGGAAGTTGCTATGAAGAATTTTTTTCTGATCTCAGTATGACTAATTTTTTGCTGGATTATACCCAATAAATGTAAATTCTCAATTTAAAAAAAACCTCCACAGAATTTCATTTTCAGACTCCAAGAAATCCATTTAAATGAGCATTCATTTTTTCTTGAACTTGTGAATGATATATCCCTTTCAATCTATTGTTACTGGTAGTTAACTATTTTTAAAAATATACATGACTACCATGGAAACACAGTGTGGGAATACATATCATATTTCTGTTCTTAAATGTTAACATGGACATTATTTTTCACATATGAGAAATATACATCCGTGATCCCTCTTGTTTACTTGTTTGAAATGCCTGGACATAGTTTAGGGAGAAGCACACTATTGTTGTAATCTCTACAATGCAAGGCAGGGCAAATGAATTGGAGAGGGGGGGGGGAAACCATGACAAAGCATTCAGTGCCCTTTATTTCTCCTAATTAGATTATGCTTCACTTAATGAAATTAGGGAGATAACCAATTGCAAAATCCTGGCAGTGATTAACTTTGAAAAGCCTTCTGGTTTAAGGGAACTTCATTGTATAGAATAGATAATAATCTCATAAGGAAAGTGTGATTTTAAAAAAATACATTGTCTCTAATTTGAGGGCATTATTTGCTTGTTTGTCCTTCAACAGATTGGCAGAGATGACACAGCTTAGATAAATAAGAATGGAAACAAAGTGCTGATTATTTGTATTACAACATACATTAAACAAAGTTAACACAATAAGAGCTCACAGCTTGAAAAAACTGAAGTGAACTTGAAAGAGTTTGAGATAAAATCTGTTAGCTCTTTGTTTATAGCTTCATGTGTTTTAATATTTATTTTAGGAAAATATATATAAAAGTTAAAATTTGCATCTATTATCCCACCAGTATCAGGCTCATTTTACAAACACTGTTTGACAGCAAAACTTTAAATTACTGCCTCAAAAAGCCGCATTTTTAATTATTCCTTCACAATGTTGTTCTGCATACATTTTGCAAAGACATTTTTTTTTAAAATACCAATATATAAAAACTTAAGTTATGATGCCATTATTATTCTATAGTCACCAGTAGTAGAATATGTAATTGACTATCTATCCCAAACTTTTTCAATGATGATGATGATAAAGTTTCACAAAATATCAAAATCTGAAAAAAAATATTTTGAAAGTTTATGGTATGAATCAGTTATCCAAGTGGTTATCGGCACAGTGGATGCCATACCAAAACATCTTGTCAATCTTCTATCTGTCAATAACAAAATGCCACACTTGGATCCACACATATTCTACACCATTGGCACATCCTAGGATTATTGAGAAGAACTTAATGGGTATGAAGGCCCACACTAGCTAAAGAGCTGGTAGCTATGACTTCACATTATTCTTTTTATTATAGTAACAACAATAAGAAAATCGAGAGAAGTGAAAGCAGTGGAGGAAATACTGGTATAAAAAATTGGGGGATAAAATAAGGTAAAAAATTCTTGGAGGAAGAGGAGGAGGAGGAGGAGAATGGAGATGGAAGATTCTCTTGCTTCTTTTCTTTGCTCTGAGTGTTAATGTCCCCATCTTTCAAAGCTGGCATTGGGGATTTATCACCTTGGTCATCTGCCTCTGATACAGGACAGGTCAGACCACTCACATGGCTTTAAAAAAAAAGAAGACTTAAAACAGACTTTAAAAATTAAGTCTGTTTTAAATCCCTTCAAAATGAATGGCAACGTTTAGGGTTTACCCATTTCTTGCATCAATTAATTTAGAAGGCATTAAAATAAAAATAGTCAGGAATGCTGGAAGTATGTTTTGCAGATAGTCTTATTCTAAAGAACCGGTGGTTTCTAATCCTTATGTACATTGACATACTTTAAATTCTTTAAAACCCAGACTTAAAAATCTCAAGGTTCACTTGGTTGGGAGTAAGCATTGCAGTTTTGGTTTCAAAAACAGACCGTATTGCCCCAATGATTTGCAAATGAATATTCATTAAGACGACAATATACTCTTACTAGCATAAAGCAGGCAACACGTCTATATGCTAAGCTAAACTACAATCAAGGCCTTTTGCTTGCTCTCAATTACCCAAAAACTTGCACCTAAAAATGTTAAAAAAAAGACAACCCACCATATTTCTAAAAGCATTCAAGATAGTTTTGAAAGGAGAACAACCTCAAGAGAAAATAATAGTTTTAGAATCAGTCACACCTGGTGCTCCTTATCAGAGCACACAAGAAATATATGCTTGAACATATACTGTTCAATTCTCACTAAAAAGTAGACAGCAGGCTACTTCCTCAGATGCATCATGCAAGTGAGGTCAGTTAACCAAAGATAAATAATGTGACCGCCCATTATTTGCAAAAGGATTTGCCGTCTTAAATATTTGCAACATTGCAATTGTGTCCACTAAATCAAGCAGAAAGGCAATCCCAAGTCATCATTAACTCTACATTGTGGTACTATGGAAGGTCAGGGAATTAATTGTGTAGCCTAGTGGTTAAATTTAAATAGGTAGAGTTGAGTTCTTATTACATTACTATCTTCACATGCAGTTAAATAAATGTTTCCTCTACCGGTACAGTAGCTGTAATCCCACATACAATAATTATTTTATTTTACCTTAGATGTGGCTTAAAGTGCCATGGGAAACAAAAAATAAATAAATAAATTCAGTAACACCATTAAATGGGTTCTGTAGCCCTAGCTCCTGAATTCACACTGGGCTGTTTTTTTAATGTTATTAATAGACAATTTATGGGTACAACCTTAGAGGGGAAACAGAACTATAATACTTTTATCTCTCCACCATCACCGCTACTACTCACCACTCTCTTCTGAGGTTTGATCAGGGGCCTACTGAGGCCGTTCATCTTGGTGTACAACCCACAGGCATTGCAGAGATAGTTGCCAGTCCCATCTCTTCTCCACAGGGGGGTCTGGATGGAGCCACAGTTGACGCATTCCCGACTCTCATTCAGATCATCCAGGAGATCTACAACAAAGGCAGGCAGGAAGGCTGGATTAACATGGAAGTCAAGAGGGAGGCCCAGTCGAAGCACTGTTCAGCTATTTTACTTCCCCCCCCCATCCTCATAAGAACTCCCCCTCCAAATGCAAAGAGGAGTCTCCCATCATCATCACTGCTTTATAGAAAACATTACCTTTATCTCCCAAATTGTTTCAATCACAGCCAAAACCTCTTCAGTAGGAAAGCCCCATGCATCTCCATGCCACCAAACTCACCAGGTGAGACAACACCAGCCCAACTTTTGTTTCCAGAGTGGGAGCCCCCAGTAGGAGCGCCTTCATGGGGCAACCCTATTTATTCATGCTTTCCTAGGACCAAGCCCTGCTCTACACAATAGAAGTAATTGCAGCTAAACTGTACACAGGCTTCCAGGCTGAGCTCCGTGGAACAGATTTCTGAGTAAATAAGAGGTGGGAGAAGGCTATTATTAGCCCTTGTTCACAAAGGTGCAATTAATTAGACTCTGTAATCTGGTCGTTTGGATCACACATACATTTATTACATATGAATAGCAGAAGCAATATTAAAATGTTGCCATATTCTTTCCCCTACCCTTGACATGACTTGATGTGATAGGAATTTCATTCTAATCCTGCTCCAGTTCCTATCAGACACTCTCCTATTCATTCCCCCATGGAGACATTCTGAGAAACTTCCCCCTTTTGCAACTATGAGATAATCATGCTGATACCTCCTTCAGCCTCACACTCCAACTTTAACTATGCTGAGGCAGCCCAACTTCGCTATCCAGATTCCTTCTCCAGCCCTCATTTGGTAGACAGGTCGTGTCTGGCTCAAAAACCACTGGGGAATAACAGACTCAATAGAGAGACCTTGGGGGTCTTCTAATTCAACCCCCTGCTCAGGCAGGAAAATCCTATCCCATTTCAGACAAATAGTTAGCTGTCCAATCTCTTCTTAAAAACGCCCAGCGTTGGGAGCACCCATGAGGATGAGTGGATCAGCAGTGTATTCTGCCTGGTATCCTATTCTGACCATAAGGGGCCCCATTTCTCGCTTTGCGTCCTGTCTACTTAACTCTCAGCCTCTTTTTATCAGTTTTGCTGTTGAATCCTCGCTCTGGCTTCTTTTCCACTTTCCATAGCTATGGATGATGCATGGAAGTGTTAAGACACTCCCATACACAAAGGGCATAATTTAAGGCAGGGGTCTCGAACCTTGGCAGCTTTTAAGACTGGAGAATTCCCCAGCCAATTCTGGGAGTTGAAGTCCTCCAGGCTTAAAAGCTGCCAAGGTTCGAGACCCCTGATTTAAGGTACGGGCATAAGACACTTTTGGACCGTCTGCTTCATCTCGGCGTTTTCAGGGACGGAGGAGGGACCCGATGAGTCACCGCGGGCGCGCGGGGGTGTTTTTGGCAATCGGAGGAAGTCCCTTCCCCCGCTTTCCCTCCGCCGCCAGGGCGTTTATCGCCAGGAAATAGGAGGCAAGTCCCCGTCCCCCGCCGCCGCCGCCGCCGCCGCTCCGGAGCCTGAGAGATCTTCGCGGGGCTTGCGCTCTTCTCCAGCCCAACCGGGAGGAGTTCTCGCCGTCTCCCCTGCAAGCCGCCTGTGGGCTGGTGGGCGACTCTACCCCGAGCGGGGTCTTAAATCCCGTCTGCCGACGCCGCGGCGGGCTCCGACGGGCCTCCTGCCAAGCAAGCTCCGCCTGGCCTGCTTGTGAGTCGAACCGAGCGGCTGGCTGCTCTTTTTCTGCCGCGCAGCCTGACTGAGATAACCGGCCTTCTCTCTTATCTTGAGCGGGGTGCCGGGAACGGAGCAGCTGATGGGCCTTGGACTATTAGGCTTCTCTTTGGTGCCACCGACTTGGCCTGATCCTCCCGAAATTGCCTGGCTAGGTGACTCAGTCAGTGGCTAAGACGCTGAGCTTGTCGACCAGAAAGGTCGGCAGTTCGGTGGTTCGAATCCACCTAGTATAGGTCTCCCGCGTGAGCGGTTGGACTCGATGACCTCCAAGTTCCCTTCTAACTCTATTACTGAAAATGCACGAGGGGGGTCTGAAGAAAGTCCTCACCCCCTAAGGGTCATTCAGTCCAGATCTAAAGCAGCTTTGCTCAGTGGTGGATTAAGGCTCATTGGTGCCCTAAGCGCTGACAAATCTTGGTGCCCCAAGATTCTTTTTATTATTATTAACAAATCTTCATTGGGTGTTTTTTTTCTTCTCAACTTTGTGGCACCCACTTTGGGCCTGGTGCCCTAAGCACGTGCTTAGTCTGCTTAATGGTTAATGCACCACTGGTTTTGCTATAATAGCAGGGTGGGGGGGAATAAAGATCTTTTCCACCTAAGCCAAGAGGCTTCTAGATCCAGGCTCCCAGTCTGGGTTATGGCAGCCCAGCTTTAGGATCCCTATGGAAGCCTTTGGGGCTTCCTTGCTGTGGATTATGATCCAGCACTCGGAGGTCACCCAGTGGAGAGAGGACAGGATTGGGTAGTAAGGAGGGGGGATCATCCACGCCTGCCTTCAATGGTCTCCAAGACCCGCCTTTGAAAAGGGTTTCCTCTCCAGAGGGCGGTCACTGGACCCTGATTTCTGTTTTGCCCACTCTCCATCTTGTCCCAACAGCAGCTTTTGATTTTCTACGCTCTAAAATTGGTGGGCAGATGCCTCTCAAAGCAATCAAGAAGCCAAGACAGAATATAGTGGACTCATACCTTGAACCAAGATCGCTCCCACCCTGGGCAATGCACGGCTTACCAATACAGATAAAGAGGCTGAAGCTCAGGAAAAGGAACCTGGTTGGGATTAGGCCTCACAGCCCGAGGGAGATTTTGAGCTGCCTGGTGGGGAAAAGGGTCTTCAAGGAGACTCAAGCCTCCACACCACCACTCTGTGCTGGCAATGGACCATTCATTCGCCATTCAGTAGAGGTCAAACCATTTTCCCCTAGCCGACAGGAAGGCTGAAATCCCAGCAGCCCTACCCCATCACGGAACAGGGTGTAGTGAACTCCCTTCCGTTACAAAGTGATGGGGTGGCTTAAATTCCAGTGGTTATGGGAACCCGCCAGGCAACTGGGTGGATTCAGCAAGCCAGAGGCCAAGTGTGACCCCCCAACCAAAGCTTCTGACCATTCCTATGTCTGCCTCTGGGGCTGCCAAATGCTGAAACCCTCCCCCGCTTTTTGCATGGAGAATGATACTGGGAAAGATTTGAAGCCAGTTCCATTGATTTCAGACTCCAGAGGTCACCTGGTTTGAGACTCAGTTTAAATTCAGTAACCTCTTGTGGAAGGTTTCCCCAACAAACTGTGTTAAATCTTTGCAAGAGGAAGCACTGGAATCTCTGTGACTCATTTCCCAGCAAGCCTGGTCTGCAAAGTTTAGGACTCTCTTGGACATAAGTAAAAGCTCCAATTCATTTCCTTGGAAAGATATTTTACCTGGCCCTTCGCAATGGCATAGAGACCGATTGGTGGTCATTATCACCTACTTACATTTGCAGAATAAATTTCACACAGGATACCAATCTGGGTCGGTCATTTCCTAGAGTGAATGGGAAGCGAGGACACACAACCGCTTATTTGCAACCTCACAACCACACCGAGTTAACTGAAGTGTGGTAAGTAGTGGATATGTACCAGAGTGGAGGAGAAGGTCTAAATCCCAAATTAAACGACTGCACCTCGGTTTACTTAAGTGATTTTGGAGAAGGGTGAGAGAGAAAAATGAGTTTCCAGATACACTTCCCAACGGTCCTTATTTTTTTATGGGCAAAGACTATCAATTTCCCCCATCTTTTGGCACACACCTTTAGGGTCGACACAGCGGTTAAAAAAGTGTCCGGAACATATAAAAGGTCGGAGGAAAATGCTTCCCCCCCCCCCCGCCAAAGCAGGCACGTCCTACTCGGAAAAGAAAACCTGTCCCAGCCTCTCTAGCCAAAGGCGCGTTTCATCCTAGGCAGGGCAAGGGACTGGGCGCGGCCGGACTCTCCGTGGAGGAGAGAAGAGGAGGCTTTGGGTTCAGCCCAGGATTTGAGTAGCCGAAGCCCCGGGACGCTTCCTCCGCCTCGAGCGTTGGCCTTTATAGAGACCGGGTCAGAAACGGAGGCAAAGGACTCGCGACTCTCCTTCTGGGCTGCATTGCGGGCCGCCTGGCGATCTCGCGGACTCGCTTCTGTATTAGATGCAACCGGAGTCTGGGCTTCCAAGGAGGAACTGTATAAAAGTTTCTTCTAGGAAACAATTATTTCCGCTTTTGGATCATAGTGGCCACCTGACAGCTTCACATTTCGATCGGGTTTTAAGTTTCCAGCTCTATCACTAAACCACCCATTAAAAAAACCCAAAACTTTACAGGGAAGGCTCCAGGAAGCTATGGCTGCTGAGTTCATTTTCCAGACTCCACTATGTCAAACTTGTTGCTGACTGAAAATAATGTCCGTTCCTTTCGAAGGGAAGGGAATGGCAGCCCCAAGTTAATGCATGTGCATTCCAGTACCAAACATACGCTCTCCTAAAACAAATCAAAATCTTTATTTTGGGTGGCATTTTCAAAGAGAAACAAAACAAGGATTTATCAATCATTTTTAGTGCAAGTTTTCTCAAACTGAAAGTCTCCAATGGTGAACCACGCTTTCCACATAGTCCGTTGCAGTAGCTGAAAGATTTGGGCAACTGTCTTTTTTTTTTTTTAATTTAGGGAAATCTGAATTAAAACATCCATTCCGTTGAAAAGATTCGTTTATTGCATTTCTGCAGGTTTTTGGATAATTAATGTTTTAATTATAGGGCTGCTTCTTTATTTTTCTGAGCATTTCTCGGGGGTCCTTGATTAGAGTGTTACAATAACTTGATTAATCAAATAATGTGCATTTTAGTTATAATCCATTTTGTAAGTGGCTTCAATGTTCAATTTATCCCATTTCTTGAAGGCATCTTAAATGATTTATTATGAATTATTCAGACCAATTAGTCAAAAATACCTTTCAACATCTGTAAGTTGAAGTCAGTATCTGTAGGTATTATTTTGGTTGTGGGCACTGTAAGGTGCAGCAGTGTTGACTTTAATCACCTGGTTGATAGACGGCTTAAGAATCAAATCTGTGAAATGGCCTGTATCCTTATCTAAATAAATCAACCCAGATCTTAATACAGAAGCAAGTGAGCCCAAGGGTCACACCCTACAAGAACTGCATTTATGAATGAAGGCGAATATATTTGTCCCAGGATAATAGTGCAGGATCCAATCTGGGTTCCAGTGATCGACCCAGACTGGAACTGCATTTAGTTAAAACCAATCATACTAATCCACTTTAAATCGTTTTTTCAGAACTGCATTATTGGCACATTTTAAAAGAAAAATATCAAATGTGGTAGTGGATCATTATTACTAATTTTTTTTTTACAGGATTTTATAGTGATCTAAACTTGCATCTACATGACAAATAAAACATCCCCCCCCAACTGATGATCTCCATTAAACATCATATCTGTGTCTGTAGCAAACAATATATCTCAAATATCCTGTTTGGCAGAACAAAAGGTATTTCATCGCTACTATCTATCATTACTTGATTTTCATATATTTCCCTGAAGGATTCAAAGGATTATCACAACAACATTGTTCTGTAGACCACTGTGATTTGATCATTCATTAACAGAGAAGAGATTCGGTAGACCACTAATTACATTCACCATTTATTCTGATTGAAGCCAGGGCCTTTTGGCTTCAGATGACACTTGCCCATGTACCATCCCAGCTACAGATATAACCCTGCCTTCTATTCAGACCTCACTACTTGACCTTTGGGATCATAGCCTTGTATGGAGAATACCAGAATTATTTATTGTGCCATGAATGAGGTCTTGTGGGTTAACAAGTGATTTGGCCAGATGCTCTGAGAAGGTGACAAACACTTCTGTAAGAAACAAAACCTTGAAACTTTCCAATTATTGTATGTCAGTATGGTGTAGGGCCTATAGCTGTTAAGAGTGAAAGATAAATAGTAAATGTCACTGTGACAGTAACAAACCACAGACTCAAGTTCTTGGCCATTCTGGCAGCACAGAGCCCCCCCCCCTCCCAAGAATTTTCAGTAACGCCAAACTTCTATTCAGAAGTTTAGTAGCTGAGAAAATATATGTGGCAGCCAACCCCAAGAGAAAGTAAATCCATAGTCAAGCTCCTCCAGCTGATATGTTACTGTTTAGATTCCTAAACGTTTGTAGCCTGAGACAAAGATTTATTTCTATAGACTAAATCTAGAGCATGCTGTACCTTGGGTTGTAGTTTAAAGTGACAAATTCTGGGTGCTTTAGTAATAAGTGCTTTTGAAAACTTTTTCAGCTTGTGGAGTTGTTTCATATCTTAATTGTTTATTCATACCTTTAAAATCAGAATCCTCTCGTCCATATTTCTGTTTCTAACTACCCTGAAAGATGGGTAACATCTAAATATTTCTAGGGTCTAGTATTTTTGGACACAAAATAGAACTGTGACCAGACTCCTGTGTTGTAAACTATGTTCAAAGATAACGTATGAGTCAAGTACCTTATTTATTTAAAAAGGTGGGGCTTTTTGGGTCATTTCATGCAGAATTATTGGTTGTTAATTATTTGGGAAATCATCCTGAAAGCCTTTTCTAAAAAGTAAGCTTGGGCATTGAGAAACGTTAGCAATGTTTGTTTTAAAGGCTTACTCAATCAATCAATCTGCTAAAAAAGCAGGCGGTCCGCTCAACTGAACTTTAGCCAGTCAACAACAGCCATAGATTATTATTTTTTTGTTAGGGACACGTCGTCTAATTGTGGAAGAACTAATTAACATCCCACCCCCCACGCCAAGAACCGAAATGGACATAAACGGGCTTAAGTGCGAAACTTTGTCGACTCCGACTATCTGCGGCCCCTCAGCCGGGGAAAACTCCTGCCTGGCTCGAAGCACAGACTGCGGGGAAGAAACGAAGATAAATCTGGGGTTTTCAAAAGGCTGAGTCCGGTCGTGAAAAGGGAAGCAGACGAGCCTACCCAGAAAACGACTCGTTGG
>JANHFT010002596.1:66033-80480 GCA_032467955.1 Pseudoxenodon macrops | reverse complement strand
AAGGAGACGCCCCCCCCTCCCTGTTTTTTCCCCTATTGGGAGTGGGGGGTTCATTCTTTTTTTTTAAACAGAGAAAACTGTCTTTCTGTTTCTGGGTTTTATTCCATAGCTCTTTAAACGTTCCGTGTGTTGATTCCTTCTTTGCCTGTCCCTTCGAGACTTTCCCTTATAAAATGAGAGGTTTCTTCTGCTCCCGTTAATGGGTCGGTCAGCGAATCCCTCATTTCTTTCTTGGGGACTTTTGGCAAACATTTGGCTCCGCCAACCCTCTTCCTCATCATACCTGCCTCTCTGTGGGTGCTTTTTGGATCCGACTCCCAATTATTCCCAGACTGCTGGGCGGAATAACCGAAAGGCGGCCCAAAGGGGAGCTGGGGATCATTTCCGGGGAAAATGGGGTCGGGGGTGTCCCTCCTTCTTTTGAAAGTTACCCGAGATTGAGGGTGAACGGCCGTTCAGGTTTGTGCGTTTCGGGAGGGGATCGCAGCGGCAAGGATCCCGGTCCAGTCACAGCTAACCCTCCGGTTCCTTGCCTGTGGGTCTCCCTCGTTGCTTTCCCCTCTTAATCTTAAAACGGGCATCCAAACTGATGCAGTGCTGGTCAGGAAAGTGGCTGGAAATTAAAAGAGCTTGTTCCCTCTGAGGCGATCAAGGGCGTCTGTCTTCCAGAGCTGGTACCAAAACGGAGCCATTTGGGTCCAGGGTCGGCCGGTTTTTTCCGACTCAGCCGAATTTCGGCGAGCGAGAGTTTTGGGCGAGAGGCGAAGTTAGGAGAAGCTGGCCAGGTGAGTGAAGGCCACCTTCGCTGGCTCTCGCGCCGAGTCTGCTTCCAGCAACCGGCTAATAAAGGTTTAGAAATAGAAGGGGTGCCGTATGAAAACCTGGACTGTTGCTTTTGGTGGGTGGCTTGTTGAAAAGGTTAAAAGTAGGTGTTTGTTACGTTGCTGCTTCGCTCAAAGAAATTATTGCCTTTGAAAACGAGTCGCACAAAAGTCTAAAGTAGACTTTACGGCAGGGCCAGAGGATGGCGGTCTTTGGGACAAAAAAAGCACAGGGAACTTCCATTCCAATTGGACTCGGAAAAAGAAGTTTTCCAAACCAAGGCTGGCAACATCTTTATTAGCACGAAACCAAACAGGCAGGAGGAAACAACGGGCGCACTTTCTTAATTTATAGCCCAAACAAAACGCCACAAAAACAGAGAAAGTTTAGAAAATGCTGGAATAAACACCCGGTTTAAGGAGTCGTACGCCAAAATTATATAATATTTCAAATTAATATCTCTCCCTTCACCCACCTCACCGCCTCTCCTATGGCTACTCTGCCAAGGAACAGCCAGAGAAAGAAATGGAAGCTGAATCGAAGAGGCAAACTCGAGCAACCCCAGAGCCTCCTCTCTGTGCCACCCCGTCCCTGCCTCGGGAGTAGTTGCTGAAACGTTGGGCAGGGAGACAGGGTTCAAGTCCATCTACAGCCCTGGAAGATCAATGGGTGATTAGGGCAAGTCACGCTTCCTCTTACATGAACTGAGCCTACCTCACCGGGGTGTGGGCATAAAACTAAGAATCCTTTCCACAAACTCCTTTAACTTCTGGGAGAAACGCGAAACGAACAATTTCCTAAAAATCAATATTGCAAATTAACACCCCATTTCAGGTTCTTGAGGCTGGGTCCTCACCTATGGTGGTCATTCATGGGATTGGTCCACCGTCGCACTCTGATGGATGATGTTCCTTGTCCGTTCCACTTTGAAGAGGAAGGAAGGAAGGAAGGAAGGAAGGAAGGAAGGAGATTCTACTAATCCTGTCTTGGAGGAAACTACTTCTGGTTTGTTTGTTTGTTCTCCTGCCCCTACGCAGAGGGCTGCCCTCCAAATAGTTTGGAATTCTCCTGCTGGCAGACCAGGGCAGAGGAAGACTGCGCTGGACTGTCGAGGTTTCCACCCCCAATGGGAGGCCGTGAAAAAGAAGGAATGAATAGAACTCCTCGAGTGCTCTTCCCCAGCACTTTTTTTGCAGCTGAAATGAAGTCAGGATTGGGTGGTACTGGCTTATGTGCTCAGTGCAGACTGAGGGAGACACCTGTATGTTGAGCAGCCCTGCTTAGGTAAGTCTGAGGAATGGTATGCCAGCCTTCTCCACAAGGTCTGACATTATCTTTCCTCACACAAGCCCACCTTTTCTCCGGGTCCCTGAGATGTGAAAATGGGTCATAGGAGCAGTCCCAAATTTTCAGAATTTTTTTTCTACTTGCCCAAGGGACCGACCAATTTCCTCCTCTTGCAGGCTGGATTTCCCCCACCCCCTCTCATAATCAAGTTTAATTTTAAAAAAAAACTTACAAGCATATGTTTTAGAGCTGTTGTTAAGTATTTATGTAAGACGTGCAAAGGGCACTTGTTTTGTATCCCCTGTTTTCTGACAAATTAAATCAACTGTTCCGGGTATCTTTCTGCTTCACCCTGTTGACAGTTATGATTCTTTCAGAAGCAAAATGGACACTCAGGAGTCTCCTGGGCAAACAGGTCAACCACGGACCCAGGCTGCTTTACAGTTGGAAATTGCCAATGTGCTTTTAAAACAATGTTAGGTAACCTGGTGTTCTAGGACCATATACAACCCTGAAGGTCATCCATCTTCCTCACAAATGATTTATAGCATCTTGAGTCTCATCCAATTATCTTTCTGGTGATATAAACCCGGTCTTGATTACTAATCCAGCAGAATAGGAATACTGTAGTTACAAGAGTTATAGAGAACTATAAATTACGTACAAAGAAATGCACCCTACATTGTACATCAATCCAATAAGGAGAAGGCAAAAAGAGGGGATCATAATTCCCACAATCCCCATTTTTTCAATCTGTGATGTCTTCTGCTGTTTAGATTAGAGAGACACATCAAGTCCCTGTCCTTTTTCCTCTTGCATGCATATGTATGCACACAATCTCATCCATCCATCTAGGCATCTAGCTATGTAGCAGTTTGAAACCATAGAGGCAAGAATCAATTACCGTATGTCCTCTTGAAAGTTGAACTCCTTTGGTTTCACAAATTGCACGGTTTTGCAGCTGTGCACCAGATTGTGGATGTATATATTCTGATTTGGCAGGTTCTTACAATAATTAAGCAACAGTGAATAAAAGCCCACTCATATACAATTCATCAAATGTCAATAAAGCGTTTATTGATCAAACGAAAAACAAGCTTGATGTGATATTCGGCAAAATCGAAAAGCAGACATTCATATGCACCAAATTCCTTGTGTGTCCAATCACACTTGGCCAATAAAGAATTATATTCTATTCATTTAACTCACATGTCTATGTGAATCATCCCTCATTGTGACCAGGAGACTGGAGTAGCTTTCAAACCATGACAGGTTTTGTTTGTTTAGTGTTCTGGATCCAAATCAGGGAGAGAGAATGTTCTCTCAGACATTTTGTTCATTTTTTTATCTCAGTGGCCTTTTCAAGGTTAGTTAGATTTATAAAACTAATGAAAGCTTAGAGTTTGAAAGGGATATTTCCTTGGGACAGAGAGGGCAGAATGTTGGTGAACTTTTAAAATGACACCTGGAAAGTTTTTGTGAGTTTGAATTAAATCATCTTGGAAGGAATTCTCCTTAATGTAGCAGCAATGAGATCTCTCCAAGCCCAACACAGATGGGGTCAATGAGATGATGCATTGCACCAAATTTGTGGTATACTGTATGTGTGAGATTGATGTCCCAAATTCTCTACTCCATGCAGGTTTTCATGGCACTTCATTTCTAAATTCGATAACAGCATTTGTCAAGATAGGCTGTGAAGATCCCTCTGCGCTTTTTTGTCTGTGAAAAGAATCTATTATAATTTTGCAAGGCTCAGAAGTCCTCTTCCATTTCACTCACCAATCTTTATCTTGTCTCTGAAATCAAATAGGTAAGGACTGATACAGCTGTTTCCTAGGAATGAAAGGCACTTGCCATGCATTTTGGGCACACCTGAGTAACTTAGGAATTGGAATTTTGCCAGAAAGGCTGTTTTAGTACAATTTATTCTAGGGACATTCACTAAGAACCTGCTATGTCCCCCCCCCAGCATATTCAGATTGTTGTGTAGTTGTTGTTATAGCCAATATTGAAAGTTACTAATTATTTAAATGGTACAGATTTGAGAGAAAAAGATCCAACCAATTTGTGATTGGAGCCAATCTCTCACTGACTTCGATGAGATCTACTTTGGACCTGTTCAGATTACAATGACATCTTTAAAAATCTGAATCCACAACCGTTTATACAATCACAACGCCGTTGAAAATCCAAAATCGTTTTCTTCCGAGGCGGCGGCTGAGCTGGAATAAAGCAGGCCGTTCGAAGCTCGGCTGACTTCATCTACCCGCTGCCCCCAAAAACTTCAAGGTAGAGGCGGAAGAGAAACGTCACGGGGCGCGTCCTGCACGAATGTACAAGCGCCGGGCCAGGCTGCCTGCAGTTCCCAGCCCTTCGTTTCGTTCCCTTTTCGTTTCCGGCCTGCCCTGATCCGGATTACGTTGGTTTGCAAATTCGGTTCCACAAAGTCCACCGGGCTTTTACTCCCAAGTAAAGGAAAAATCCTTTTAAAACTGATGCATCAAAAAGGAAACCAAGCGACACAAACCGCCTCTCTGGTTTGAGAAAAAAGGCGCGGGTTCGCTTTCTCTCTCGCCTGGCCAACCTATTGCAATCCTCGATCCCCGAACCAGGCAAAACAAACCACTCGGGACTGACCACTAAACAGACGCTTTGCAAAATGGTTTGCTTAAAACAGCCCGCGGATTGGAGCGCGCCAGGTTTTTACATGCACTTATTTGGGAGTAAGGAGACCGAGGTTCTTGGCATTCAAAGGTCGAGAGACCCGTGATCCTTTGGGCTGTAGAAAAAGGGAGCTCTTTTCCAGTCACTAACAGCCACGACCTTGTTGCACTTTTGCCCATCAAAGTTTTTCTACAGTACTATAAAGTGTCATTTCAAATCCCAAGAGAGACGGTGTTCGCTGAATATGGTCAGAAAAGTCAAGATGGCGGCCGAGACGGTGTCATTGAAGCGTCGACGGTTTTTAGGTGCGTCGCGGCTGCCATCTTGACTCTTTTTAAAAAAATCTCACTCTGCGGACACTTTCGTGCGCAAGGCATTATTGGATGAATTGTCGCATTGCTGAGCCGTAAACTGGGCAACCATATTCGCGCGCCATGCACGTTGGCGGAATCCACTGGGAAGTTAGCTAGCTTGTGAGTGTTTCGCTAGAACTCAGAAAATTGGGTTCGTTAAATAAGCCAGGATTTAGTTAACACGCTTAAGCGTGTATTGCCCGTGTAGACGATTGTTGGCTTCTTTTTCCTGGGAGGAACAACAGCTTCACTTCTTTCCCTGGTCTGAGCTGTTGGACGTTAATGTGAAAGGCTATTTGTTTCATTTTAAACGTAGCTAGGACCCATTTCTGCCCACTTCCCAACTTTTACTTATGGTGCTATCCTCACGTAATACACAAACTTAGACGAAGTACAAATTGGGGACGCCAATTGAGTGGAGATTGTGGGTTCCAGTCCCACCACCCAAGATATGGAAACTGGTCGGTGACTTTTGTCACTGGCTCTCAGCCCAACCCATTTCACAGAGTTGTTCTGGGGAAATTAGGAGCACTGTGTAGGTTCGCTGTCTCTAGAGTTATTTATAATAATAAGAGCGGGGTAATATTATTAGTCATAAATACTAAAAGCTTAAAGACAATGTAAGGGACCTTAAACTAGGCTAAGATGCAATGTACTCCTGGTTGCTAATCTTTGATCTCCCAGACTCTGAACCACTGGGGCAACATTACACAGGATCGTATTCACATTCTAGATTTCTCCCCGGGGGCGGCTATCTTGTGTTTCACCATTATATTTTAAATTAAATATTATTTTTAACGGCCTTTTTATTGTTTTGAAGTTCATCCCAAGAAGTTGTTACCGCTGGAGACTTGTAGGGTTATTGGATTTTCTGAACTCCATCGAATTACAGTAACGCCCTAGAAAGCAAAAAAGAAGAGAATAAGAAGAAAAAAGAAAAAAAATGCTCCAGAAAGGATTCTGAACAAAATTCTAACAAAAGCGGGTTTCTGGGCTCTGGGAGAACAGCTTGTTTTATCCGGATCAGGGGATCGATCGCCTGTTTTGCAAACCTCTTCGCAGCTTGCTGACGGACGCTAATGAACAACTTCCCTACCCTTAATTTTACTAGGTTGAAAAACTCCGAGTCACTATGGAAGCCGGGGGTGGCGGGATATTCGAATCCGGATATTTGTTTTTTTCTAAATATTTCTTGGCCAGTATTTTTGAGGGATCTATGTTCGTCCGAAACGTAACATTCCCTCCTCTCCGCATTTGAACTGATCCCGTCGCTCAATTGGAATCCGGGCCGGAGAATAGGCGGAGGTTCTTAAAGTAGGCGGGCAGCCGAATACCGGCTTTTGAATTGCAAAGCAGAGATTGAACTCCACGACTTTTATCATCGTCGTTGTTATTATTATGTTTGACTATGTTCCATTGTCAATCTGATCTGCTCCATTGTCATCCAATCGCAAGGAGCAGAGAAAAACGCTTTTAACTGAACATGTACAGAGAGCAACAATCGGTGCATATTTCCCTTAAGTTGACAGCTTTGAACTTTGATTTGCCTTCCCTGAAAAAGATCTCCAGCTGGTCCGGACATAATGCAGGTTTGGCAATTGGCGCCCAAAGGTGCCGGCCTGAGAATGGACCACCTCGCCTGTCGGAACCGAGAAGAACATTCAGGCTGGATCGTGAAGCGGAAAGATGCTTTCTTTCCTTGGGTTTATGAAACGCGACGGTGGAGCTACACAAGGCGCTGCTCAAGGCCGGTGGCCTGATAAGGAGGGAGTTGCTAAACCCAACTCTCGGCTGCGCCTGAAGGCTGCCCTCCCCTTCCCCCTCCTCTCAAAGAAAGGTTATCAAGGCCACCGGTTTGCGCCCAACACCCACGGAGCCAGTCCTTCAAAGCCCGGTGTGTCCTCTAGGTCTAAATTACCTTCCCTTAAAAACCATCCTTATTTTGATCCTAGAAAATACATCTAACCAGCCAGGCTTAGCTATTCATCAAAAGTTTTTTAAAAAGGAATGCTTTCTGTTCTTTTTCAGTATTAACTTTGGGAGTATTGCAGAAGGAAGTGACAAAAAAAATGAGTTTGAAAGAGAAAAGTTTGTTTCCCAAATGCAAATAACCTAATAAAAAAATAAATGCTAATAAACCTGCTGGGAGCTGGATGGCCCTACATAATCTTTAGCATGCTGGGTTTAAGATCACTTCCCTATATTAGTCCAAATTATCATATCTGGTTTTTGCTATAGGAACTGGTGCCGTGTTCTGATTTTTGGTTGATCAGCTATAAAAATTCTCACAATTACTCAAGGTACATTTCATTCATTACAACATCTGCAGTGCTTAGTACTTAATCTACTAAATTAAAATGCAAAGCAAAAACATGTTTATGCTTTCTCAAAAATAAAGGGGTTGTCTTAATGGGATGTGCTTGGCTCAGGGAACCATTCCCTCATCTTTTAATTCTAATTGCCTGGTTTAACACCAAATAGGAGCATGGCAAAATAATTAAAATAAACAATGTTTCTCATCCTTAGCAATGTAGAATGCTGTCTGGCTTAGAAAGTTAAAATGTTGATTGGAGAATTCTGGGTATTGAAGTCTACACAATTTAAAGTTGCTAAGGTTGAGAAATACTAGAATAGATTATCTAACTAGGTCTAGTGTGATCAAGGTTCAAAATCTCACAGGATGGTTTGGGCCAGTTGCTATCATAGAACTTAGCCCACTTCACCAATGTGTGGTTATAATTAACCAGCTAGTTATGACCAAGGGGAGAAAAACGTTCCTTACCTTGTTGTGCTTTGTAGAGAAAGTATGAATTGTTGGCATCATGCATCTAAGCACAAAGTTCAGTAGGGTTGGACTTGGACCTAGTACTAAGTAGTACTGGGATGGGAGACCACCAGGTTTGTAGATTCCAGTGGGAAGTGAAAAACATTCAGAAAGAAAGTAATGGTAAACCACATTACTATTGCTGCTAATGAAAATTGCATGAGAAGTCCCTTGAGCCTCCAGGAATTCAGTTTAACTCAGAAAATTTTACTCTTTTAAGCAGATGTCAAATGCTCAATTTTAAGGCTCACTCTCCTTTGCTGTTGGTTTTTCTGCAGATTACATGAGTTTGTAATCTCACATTTTCTTTTGGTAAGCCCAGGTCCAGTTGCTTTCAGGAGTATGTGTTGCCACATAGAGCAAACTCTGCTGGAGTCTGCCAAGAATATTTTACCATGTGTCACAAGCTGAGAACAGCTGATGATTTTAATGATTGAACTTTATAGGTCTGAATAGGTTTGAAAGATTAGTTCTCCTTATCTGATCCATTGTGTGGAGCTTTATTCCAGTCTTGTTTTCATTTTTAGTTCAAATTTCATCTTATGAAGAGTACATTTTTCCCCACACGCTTCATCACAGACTGAAAAACTCTTGCAGTCCAGGACATCTGGCATCTTGTTTCAAATCAGAGCACAGGGTGTAGCTGAAACTGGTCTGGGGAGATGAACCCCCTCTCCAATAGTGTGTTTCTGCCCCTCACATTCTCCCTCCACACTAAATCTTTGGAGACCCCCTACTAGAGGCCAAGCCACTGACATCACTGAAGTGACACCAAAGTGTTTAAAAGTTTGAGCTATAGCCGCTTTTCAGAAGACAGAAAATTCTGTGATTTCATCCTAGTTGCATTTTGTTTTGTGGGCATACTATCGGAAGGACCTCTTGTAGTACGGCTGCGTGGGTCTGCTTCTGAGACAGGAATCCTATGGAATAGGGCTTGCTTGAAAAAGACCTCTGAAGATCCTCTTATTCCTCTGAAGGTATCCAGTGTGCTTCCATCTGGACATACAATCACTTATTTCAGACTAATGAAAACTGCATGTTGTCAGTGTGCATCATCTCCCAGAGGAGGTGAGAGTACAAAGAACTTTCATTAAAATGGCAAGTTTTCCGAGAGCCAGTTCAGTGTAGTGTTCAAGATAGTGACCCAGAAACCAGGAGACTGAATGTTAGCCTTGCTTTAGTCATGAAAGCCAGAAAAGTGACTTCTGGTCAGTTCAGCCCAACCTACTTCACAAGGTTGTTGTTGTTGTGGGGAACAAAGGAGGCAGGAGTTTAGGTACATTTGCCACTGAGTTATATATAAGAAAGGTGGAATTGGAATAATAATACCTGTCTATTCCATATCTTTATGAGGGACAAAAATGCCAAATCTAGTCTAAACGTCTGACTTGCCATATGACCAATCAGTAAAAAGGGAGGAAGAGAAGAAAAAGAAGAGGAGGAGGAAAGAGGCCTGGCAAGGCTGAGCTTGCCAGATTAAATATATCAATATCTGTATTACCCACCAATTTCTTACTTTAAGTTCCCTATGATTTTTAGCATTCTTCCTTCCCCAGCTCTAGGAACAGAAATACACACAACAGTTTGTATGGGGTGGGGCAAGTTTTACACTCCTTTCAATCATGCACTGATCCATTGTGGTCAATGGATGAGTGATTTTGATAAACAGCTATACAGTTAGGGAAAAAAATTCTCATAATTACTTTCCCACCTCACCCCAGACTCTCCACTAGTTCCTTACATAAGTTGTTCCATTTGGGGGTTTAGTGTTGTATTTATTTTGTATTATTGTGGTTTTGATTTGGACTTTTTTTCCCTTTTACAAATGCATAGAGAAGCCAGTGTTTTTTTGAACTTTCAGTTGATTCACACTGGTGGCCATTTTTATCTTTATTGCTGAATCTTGTGAATATGACTGTCACTAAGGATATAACTGCACATTACCAAATTTTGGTTACTGACATCAATTATAACTAAATGTTGTGAGTTAAGTTTATCTTAGTTCACACATTTCTCATATTTAGCTGTTATCCACAGGGTTATATTTGGCAGTATGATTGTTGGAATTGCACAATACTTTAATTTGCATCAAATGAGTTTATTATGTACTGACAGCAAGAATTGTACCTCACTATTTAATTAAAATTACTCCCATGATGGTTGTGGTATATCAATTGTAAGACATCTTTGCCCACAGACCTTTAATTTAAACCAGTGTTTCTTAAACTTTTTTCTCACAGTATCCCTTTCCACTTTTAAAAATTATGGAAGACACCAAAAGAGCTTTTGTTTGTAGGGATTATATTTATTTAGATTTCCTGTTTAACTTTTATTAGAAATTCAAATTAACACATTTACTGCTTCTACCACTTCCCATTATTGTTTGATGGGATTTTAATATTGTATTATTTTTCAACATAATCTGGGAAATAATTTTGATTGTACGAATGTCTTATAAGGTCTTAAAGGGCCCCCAGAGATTCTAGAAATCTACTTTAAGAAACACTGATCTAAAGTATATAACAGACATGGACAAAAGAATGGGGACAGAAGAGAGGAAAAAAAGCAAGAAACTATAATTCCATTTTGATTTGAAAATTATCACGGGAAATTGCAGGGTATTGTAAAAAACATCAATATGGCACCTATTACAAAAAACTTATTTTTTGTTGCAATGTACACAAAAAACAGGCAGAGCTTAGACCATACCACTTCAGTCACCATCTTGAAGTTTATGACTGTAGTCTGCAGATACCCTGAAGCCTCTCTACAAGCATGTTACCAGCCAGATCACAAAGGGTAGGGATTTTCCTATTTCAGAAAGCACTTTTGCAGGGACACACTTTCTTACTTCTAAGCTGTGTTTTGATAACACATAGTAGATCAGCGCAAGGAAGGGTATACAGTAAATCAAGCCTGCTCCCACTGAGGAGCCTTATTTTGATCTTTAAATGCAGACAGATATAAAACTATTTTGAAGGTTCCCTGGAAAGAGAAAAGGGCAATGGGGATTTAGAATTGTAACATAATATTCTTTTATTCAGTCCAACTCTATTTTTGCACTTCAGCTGAAAAAGTTACTCCTGGTGGTTAGATCATACCTTATACTTCCAAAGGGAGGTCCTGACTCTCAACTGTAGTTTTGGGTGATTTCCACTTAGGTGGAGAATAGGAGGAATCTAGAAATGATCAGATAATAAACCAGATAAATATATCACATTATTTATCTTATAGATCTTCACCTTTTGACTATTTTTCTTTGAAAAAGCAAATGCGAAGTCAGCCAGGGGTTTAGTTTATATGAAAAGAGGAGCAAAATCTCTTAAGATAATAACATGGTAATTCTTCTTAATAATGATGCAAATAAGGATAAATGCAAGTCTGAAAGGTACATTAGCACTATTGTGCTGACAGCATAGCACTGACTGCCAAATTGTGCTCATATGATATCAAAACTGTTGCTTATTACTTTGAAAAATCTATATGACTTTTCCATTCACCATAACTGCATAATCTCAGCAGCAATGCTTTTTTTTGTTTGCAAACATTAATTTATGTTTTAAAACTATTTCTAGGCTGCCACCAAAGGCAAAATGCCTCCCAACGGTAGTTTATATAAAATAGTTACAAGAAAACATTAATCACCTATTGTTTAAAAGGCCTTTGAATTGAATTATAATATTTCTTCTTCCCACACCAATTCCAGCATCCTACTCTATGTATTATAAAACCCTGGTTTAACTGAACCTGAACCTATAAAGTAACTTTTTCAATCTAGGCTATTCAATGCCTTAGACCAGGGCTGTCAAACTCCCAGCTTATGGGCTGCATGTGTCACATGCTGGCCACGCCCACTCCCGGTTTAGCGAAGGGGGGGAAGTCCTAAACGTTACGTGACGCCACTGTGACAACGTGAGTTTTACACCCCTGCCTTAGACCAATGTCTGTCAAGTTTGTGAACTATAAGATGTGCGGATTTCAGCTCCCAGAATTCCCCAGCCAACATGGCAATTCTGGGAGTTGACGTTCACACATCTTAAAGTTCACAAGGTTGAGAAACCTTGTGTTAGAATAGACTATAACTTAATTGTTCTGTTTTTACCTCTGCTTCTGATTCTGTGTGTATGGCTTATTACTTGTAGGTTTGATTATGCTTTTTAATTGTTAGCCATCCAGAGTCATGACTTGAAGTGGGCAATTACATACCTTATAAATAAATAAAATAATTTCCCATCACCCTGAGCTAGTATAAAAATAATTATGCAATTTGGAGAAGGGGGACTGAGTATATTGAGGAGGTCGATTTAGAAAGGGCTGCCCTAAAATACATACAGCCGGCTAAAACAAGCATGGGAACTTCTTGAATGGAAATGAATATAATGTCTACGTGGTCAACTCCCATTTAAACACAAAAAAACAACAAAAATTAGGTTTCAGGTTTCAGGAGCTCATTTAAAGCTATAGTCAGTTATTGTGTTGGCGCCGTATTTCTTTAGTAGAAAGCCACAATAAATACAGGTAGTCCTCAACTTACAACCACAATTCAGCCCCAGATTTTAAGTGAGGCATTTGTTAAGTGGGCTTGCCCCATTATACGACTTTCCTTGCCACAGTTGTCAAGTGAAGCACTGCAGTTGATAAGTTAGTAACCCAGTTGTTAAATGAATCTGGCTTCCTTATTGACTTTGCTTGTCAGAAGGTCGCAAAAGGACCTTGGGACACAGCAACAATCCTAAATATGAACCAGTTGCCCAGCATCTGAATTTTGATCACATGATCATGGGAAATGGGGATGCTGCAAAGGTCGTAACTGTGACAAATGGTCATTAAGCCACATTTTTCAGTGCTGTTGTAACTTTGAACAGTCACAAAATGAACTTTTGTAAGTCGAGGACTACCTCTAATTGTAATACCAAATGCTTTATCGTTTCACTGTAACAATTGCATAATTATTACTATTGGGGTTTTTTTAAATCATCTTTTGGGATATTATCCTCATAAAGCAAAGCAAAATAAAAAATACTACATAGGCCAGAACATAGCATACTGATTTAAAAACAATAGAGGGTGTATGAATAAAGCAATGAAATAAAAATGTTTTTAAAAGGCAGGAATTAAAACTGACTCAGATTTTTAAAAAAAGACTCAGATAAAAAAAGAGAGTGGGAAAAAACCTTAAACATTCTCTTGAAAATGAATACAGGTAGGAGGCTATTGGTTATTGAACATCTCTAATATCTCTGACTACCAGATTTTATTTCTATGACTTCTCCAGAGAGCTCTGATCAGCAGTTTACTTTCTCAAATACAAGGGAGAGTAACTTGAGGGGGAAAAATGAATGTCTGACTGACACTCCTCCATAAGACTGCGGAATCTTAAGATGCATCGCCAAACCAACTAAGAGCCATCAAAACTACAGGTAGTCTCTGATTTACGACCACAATTGGACCATTGGTAGGATTCACATTTTTTTACTACCAGTTCTGTAGGCGTGGCTTGGTGGGTGTGTCGGGGAAGGATACTGTAAAATCTCCATTCCCTCCCCACTCCAGGGGAAGGTTACTGCAAAATTCGCATTTCCTCCCAATTAGCTGGGGCTCGGGAGGCAGGACCAGTCAGAGGAGATATTTACCGGTTCTCCGAACTATTCAAAATTTCCGCTACCAATTTTCCAGAACTGGTCAGAACCTGCTGAAACCCACCTCTGAATTGGAGTGGAACTTTCACTGTTAAGCAGTGCAGTCATTTAGTGAGTCATGATGTGACTGCACCCAATGTTATGATCTTTTTTGTCATGTGTGTTAAGCAAATTGTTTCATTAAGCAAATCTGACTTTCCCCTTTGACTTCTTTATTGGAATCCGGCTGTGTAAATCACCACTAGACTCTGGAGCAATGCAATCATCATAGAGACGTGCCAATTACCAAGTTCCTCAATTGTGATCACATGACCTTTGGGACATTGTGATGGTCATAAGTGCAAGGACCATAAGCCACTTTTTTTCAGCATCATCATACGTTGAGAACTACTTTTATGCAATTTTTAGAGCATAGTTGACATGTATGTCAATTCATTTATATATTATAATGTGGGTGAAGACCCAAAAGGTGCTTTTTTTAAAGGCAATTGGACTTTCTTTGGTTTTTTCTTGAAAACGTTTTGCTTTTCATCCAAGAAACTTTTTTAGTTCTGACTGAATGGCGGGGAATGGAAGGATTTATATTTCTTACAGTCACCTGGGCATTAGCACTCTGAAGGTCGGTCATTTGAGAGTCATTGAGACCACTTGGTCTCTAACCTCAGGGTCATCTGAATCAGGGGGGAAATGGTTGTGGAACCTTCTTGGCAGTGGTGGGATTCAAAAATTTTACTACCGGTTCTGTGGCCATGGCTTGGTTGGCTTCGCAGGAGAAGGATACTGCAAAATCCCCATTTCCTCCCGATCAGCTGGGACTCAGGAGGCAGAGAATAGATGGGGGCAGGGCCAGTCAGA
>JANHFT010002596.1:18510-29796 GCA_032467955.1 Pseudoxenodon macrops | reverse complement strand
TTTGTTTAGCAGAGTGATGGCGTTCGGGGGAAAACTGTTCTTGTGTCTAGTTGTCTTGGTTTGCAGTGCTCTATAGCATCATTTTGAGGGTAGGAGTTTAAACAATTTATGTCCAGGATTCTATGAATAAAGCCATCATCCATGACCACTACTTTGTAATATCACCATGTATCTGTTTTAGCTTTAGATAACTTTTGCCTCCCTCCTTAATTCTACATTTGGAATGCAAGGCGCTATCTGGAATACACTCCTTAGGAATTTAATTTAGACTCTTTTGAAGAGGAGTAAAGATAGTATAAAAGTTCAGCACTATCTAGTTTGTCCGGGAAATCTCACAGAAATAATGCTGCCTCCCATCCGGGAGCATATTTATTTATTTAAGAAAATCTATATGACAGCTCAACTCACTCTTGATGACACGTATAAAAGTGAGTTCCTACTATTTCAGAGTTTGAAAAATATTGGTAGAAGGAATCAAGTCTTGTCTTGATGTAGCTGACAGAGAAAGTTTCCCCTCTGTAGACTTCATATTGATTGTTTTCTTGGAGATTGGTTCGGCTTTCCTTCCTTCCTTCCTTCTCAACCTTTTGACTTCTGGATGGTTGTAGCAAAATTGCTCCAAAGTCATAGAAAAGCTATTGACCTCTACCCAGACCTTTTACTCATGCTCCAGTACACAAGAGATCCCTCAAATCTTTCTGTTCTTGCAACTATTTCATCATTATTTGATTTTGGCACTTGTTTATATTGCAACACTTAAATATTTTTTTTCTAATATTATTCCTAAGACTTTAAGAATAACAGAGGGACATTGGAGGTCTTCGAGTCCAACTCCCTGATCAGGCAGGAAGCCCTATACCATTTCAGACAGATGGTTGTCCAATCTCTTAAAACCTCTAGTCATGGAGCACCCACAACTTCTGGAGGCAAATTGTTCCACTGATTAATTGTTCTCACTGTCAGGAAATTTATCTTAGTTCTAAGTTGGATCTCTCCTTGGTTAGTTTCGATCCATTGCTTCTTGTCCTGCCTTCAAATGCTTTGGAGAATAGATTGACTCCTTCTTCTTTGTGGAAGCCCCTGAGATATTGGAAGACTGCTATCATGTCTCCCCTAGTCCTTCTTTTCATTAAACTAGACATACCCAATTCTGGCAACTGTTCTTCATGGAATTGTATTATCTTCCCTTTAACCCATAAATATTGTTCGCTCACCTTGACAAATCAGTCTCTTGGTGGTCATAGTTGTGAAGCTAAACCCCACCCATACTACTTACTGGAAGGCTAACAGCACCACAAGGAACAGACAATATTTGGCAACCTAGAAACTGCCTCTATTCTTCCCTTTATCCTCATCCCCAAGCTATAGGGAATACGACATTAATGGAATAGTGTTCTTGGAAATATAGATTTAACAAATCTGTTTTACTACTTATTTTTAAAGAACGAAAGATGGCACTATTGTCATTGAGTGAGGGAAACTTTTTCAGATTCTAGCTTGCCCATGCCTTCCAATTATGATGTATGTAAGACATGCTTGTTGCCCATGTTCACATTAATTATGTAAAAAGCAAACAACCGAACAAAATCATAGTGTTTTTTTGGCTACTAGATCAGGTGTCAGCAACCTGAGGCTCCGGAGCCGCATGTGGCTCTTTGGACCCTCTGCTGTGGCTCTCTGTCGGGTGATCCCACCATTGGCATTGGCGCCACCCCTCGTTCTCCCCTCCCAATCACTCCTCGCCTGGCCTGAGAAGGTAAGGGCAATGGCAGGAGATGAAGAAGAAGCTAGGGCAGAGACAGAGAGATACAGAAAGAGGGGGAAAGAGAGACATAGAGAAAGAGAGGGGGAGGGGGAGATAGAGGAAAGGAGGGAGGGAAAGATAGAGAGATGTCAAAATCGTTTTGTGGTTCCTGGTGTTTTTTAACAACCGGTTCTCTGCCCTAATGACTGGCTGGGTAGGTGTGGCTAGGGGGTCATGTGACTAGTGGAAGTGAGCGATGTGAGTTGGTCACGCCCACCCAGGTTTTGTGGCTCCTGGTGTTTTCTTTTCTGTGGGAAATGGGTCCAAACGGCTCTTTGAGTGTTTAAGGTTGCAGACCCCTGTACTAGATCCATGGAAATGAGAAGGTCCCTGTGTTGCAGCTGCTCAAACTACCCCAAACTCCAAATATGTTGCACCTAACTATATCCAGAAGTTTGAAGGTTCCACACCTCAGGAGGACATTGAGAAAGGTTGTAAAAGCTGCGTCACATTTAAGGCAAATACTTTTTTTCCACATGGAAGTTTATTCCATTAATTATCTTGTCAATGCAAATAAGAAAATGGGAGGAAAAAGAAGACAGGCTACTTCATCAAGTGGAAATATGGCACACTGATTTTTCAGGAGTGTGTAATGATTTCAAACAGCTCTTGACAGCACAGCTTTTCACACCTGAATTGTGCTTCTAAGATATGCAACAGAAGAAGAAAAAACGTCGGAAGGCACCTCTTAAGAGGTCATAGGGAGTTCAGGATTTCAAGAATCGTTAGAACTTGATAATGCGTTGGCTGAGTTTATAGATTACCCCATTCCCGATAGCGCTAGCAACTTTCAAAATTAAAGAAAGAATCCATAAAGGCAAAACAAAACAACGAAATGTCGTAGTTCGTCGAGGACTACCTGTAGCATGTTTTGCATACAATGAAAACTCCCTTTTCTTCCCCTCCCTTTAAAAAAAACAAACAACCCACTTCCTTGCTTTTGCTGCTGGCAGCCCTTTGCTTTGTAAATATGCCTTTTGCTTTCTTATTTGCTCCGCTGTGGCCCGTTCTTCCTTCCTTCTTTGTTATTGTCTGTTGTCGGTGTCGAAACGGCATGCTCTAACCTCTGCCATTAACCCACTTTTCAGCGCAGGGACGGATTCAGCCACCTAGACGAGTTTTCTTCTCCTTCAGCATCTCTCCTCTCATTCCTAAGTCTAAACCTGTCTTTTCTATTGACTCTTCTTCCAGTGATGAGGAGAAGGAGTCGTTGGAGAGTAAGTATTCTTGTTCGGGCAAAAGGATGCTGCCGTTTGCTTAGTGCTTCCATGGAGGAGCTCAGAATCTTGCATGAGTTCGTTGAACGCAAATGCTAGCTAGTGGCTCAGTCTCGGCTGATCACGGCTTGTCGTCTTCAGTTGTCTTCCTTGCTGCTTGCCAAATTCTAGCCAAAGTGCTTTTCAGCTTATTTTTCCTGTTGATGAATTTGGCCTACAAGGTTTTTGTTTTTTTTTAAGATTCCCTCCCGGGTCAATAAGGATTGTTACGGGATACAGAACTCATGCGTAGGAACCGATGTTTATGGTGACAGATTCACCGTATCATATTTTATTTATTTATTTGCATGCACGTGGGAAATCCCACTTGGACTCCCAACGCAGATGTGATTCTTCGTACTTGCTTGCGTTCAAAATATAATTTTTTTGCTACAGACTAACTTACCCTTAAGATTATTTTTACATCAACAGGTGTTCAGGGAGGAAAAAAAAAAGACAGCACTTTTATGAAACGTGTAAATTCAGAAATATTAGAAGGGGCTCCCCTGCAACTTATCCCGGGGGGATAAAAAAAATGAATTTGTTGTGGTTGGCGGATAGTATTTTTTTCTTAGGAAATAAATGTGAAAGGGAGATTTGAATCGGGAGATAAGTTCATTATTGCAGGTGGCTAAATCCTGAAATAATTAGGATAAATCCATGGGACACAAGTTAGTTGTTGTTTTTTTGCAGAGAGAGATTTTCCTAAAGCAATCCTTTTAAATCACCATTTAAAACTTGCCTTCCTCTAATGGCAGCAAGATAAAATCCCGTATCCTTTTTGTTATCCTTGCCTTTTGATGCCAGATCATGAGGAAATAGCTAAGACAGTTTAAAACAACAACAACAACAACAACAACAAAAACCCAACCCTACTGTAAATGTAAACCAAGGAATGCATGGTCATTTATGGTCAAGGAATAGACAAGGTTGCCTTGAAGGGTTTTGGGATGATTTGAAGTAGTGAGGATTTGCCTTTGGGGGATTGTTTGAAAATTGTTCCAACGTGGCAGTGATGGGTTGCTGTAGGTTCAGATCGGTTCTGGCGAACCGATAGTTTCAACTACCAGCTGGCCCCACCCATCCGCCCCTGCCCTATCCTATCCTATATTTCCTTCTGGCTCAGCTGATTCGCGTGGCACAACTGATTTCCGTGCCTCCGCTGTTCTACTTACCAGGACTGCCTTAGGAGCTAAGTAGCTGAGCTTCAAATTGCTGTGTTTTGAACGCTGCGCGCAAGCGCGTTAGGCATGCGCGCGATCCCCGAACCGGTTATTAAACCGGTTGCAGCCCACCACTGCAATATGGTATAATTTGAAGGACCAAAATTTCAATCTGCCTGGCACATCATGAACCTACCTAACAGTAACCTACACCTTTTAAGCAAATAAAACAACTATAAACTAATTTCAGAGGGACGTGCGTAGTACTTCAAACTGTGTCTCCGTGTGCATCACGATGTAAATAAAGTTGCTTGAACATCTGCAGTAGAAAACTTCTGTTCAGATTCAGACAGCTGAAAAGTGCCACATGAATCCTTTAGGCTGAATTTCTTACCGGGAAGTAACCAAGGCAACTCCTTAGAGCATCTTTCTTTTGTCCTTTGCAAAGGTCTCCAACCTTTCTCCCTGGGTATAAAACTGACAAGAAAATCCTCCACACTCAAGCCTTGAGCAGTGCTGGCTTCAGCTTGCAGACTGTCCCCAGCGATTATCATAAATGTCCCAGCTACTAATTCAAGCGAGAGGGTTGTAATGCATGCTTGTTCCTATTTGACAGCTTTCTCAAATCTATTTTTGCTGGGAAAGGGGAAAGAAACTGTTTAGATTTTGAACCATGTTTATACTTATTCTTTTCACGGATTGCTTGAAATGACCAGAAACCCCAGCTTGGAAAGACTCTGATGTGTATTTACCCTACATGTGGTTTTGGTCCCATCAGCTGCTTCTCAAAATAACTACCCTGTTTCCCTGAAAATAAACCCTCCCCAGATACTAAGCCCAATCAGGCTTTTGAGCGCATGCGCTAAAATAAGCCATCCCCCCATAATAAGCCCTCCCCGAAACACAGCAGCAGCCATAAAGTGACCACACTCGCTGCCTCCTGCACAACAAATATAATAAGACCTCCCTGAAAATAAGGCCAAGCACTTATTTTGGGGGTCAAAAGAAAATAAGACCCTGTCTTATTTTCGGGGAAACACGGTATTATTATTCTCTTCCTTACTAGTTATCTATCTCTTCCCACTTATGACTATAACCATGTTGTTTGTATCTTTCAATTTATACTGTTTTTATTTGTTTCCTAGTATGATTTGATAGCATATTAGTAACCTTGACTATCACTAAGTATTGTATTTTTTATTCTTGATGAATGTATTTTATTATCCTTATGTACACTGAGAGCATATTTTCTTACTCCTCCTCCTACAACATTATAAACAATAACAACAGACATTGAAACAAAGTATTCTATTACCTTCAAGTCTCTGGGCAGATAAGGACCACTTTGGTTAGGTTTTGGTTCAGGCTGTAATAGCTGGATCTGATTGGTTCCAGATGTTTGCCTAGTTTCCCAGAATATTAAAATTTAGTTACAAGGTTACAGACATAAGCAACAGTACTCAAAAACTAGCAAGAAAAACAAGCTACCCTTAATATAACTACTAAAAAAAAAAACAAGATATCCAAACTGTCTCAATTTGGCATTTTTTCTTGTTAAATAAATCCAAACACTTTAAAACAAACAGACTTCAATAGAAATCTTCCAAACCTTGTGGTCTTGGGTTTGTTCTTACAGTCTTTTCTACCCTTTCACAATCCTAATTCAAAATTGTCTTTTAGAATCAAATGAGTTTGAAACATTGCTCTGTAATAGAGATGACCAGCTTGTGCCCCACAGTTGTACTTACATCTAAGCAAAAAAATAATAATTATTCAGAGGTCTGGAAAGTTACCTGCTCCTGTCTACATGTGGGGAAGAAACAGAAAAAACAGACCCAATTGTTCTGGTATTTTATCTTACTCACCATAAACATTTAACACCTAATACATTATCCCAAATAAAACTTAGTTGCTCCTTACATACACATCTATCATACTATTCCCTTTCAGGATAAGTAATGTTATACAAGCCATAAAAAAGGAGTAAGAAATAGTGAGCCAAAAATTTAGAAAACATGAGAGGAAAATAAATTAAAAGTAAATCTATTACATCCTTCTTCTTCTTCAAACACATGTGTAACTAATTTTACAGATATCTAAAATTCTATTATTTATTATTTTTTTATTCCGCCTTGTTTCATCTACAACTCAAAGTAGTGAACATACCAATACTTCTTCTTCCTCATTTTCCCCACAATAATCCTATGGGCAAACAGAAAGTGACTGGCACAAAATCACCTAGCCTTTTTTTTCTTTCATTCCTTCATTAATTCGTGCTCTTTGCACTTTGGTTCAAGACCGAATCTTCTATGTGGCCTGGTCATCACCAGAAATTTGGCTTCTGCTGCTCATCATTTCTGCTGTCCATCATTTATTCGGTCAATCAAGGCTTTTAGATTAAACTATTGGCCTTAGTTTTTTCTTGTCTGTCCTTCCAACATAACATACTGAGGACTGTCCTTTCAATGTCAACTTACGCACAGGATCTCTTTCCTGTCAAAAACCCAAAAGCCTTCTCTATAGCCAGTTTAATTGTTTCATACCTCTTTGCAACAATAGGAATTTCCACCTTCAGTAATTCATTTGCATTACTCTCACTTTCATTTGTTAATTGAAGAGGAACTCTCCCAAACATACATTTCTAAATAATAAAATACAATGGAACTGATCAGATGGAAAGCAATAAATAAATATGAAGCATAAAGAATATGTTGAATTTGCAGAATATTTATAGAAACATAAACAGTTTTCTACCTGATTAGACTTATTTAATTGTGTTAATGGTTTGCGTCCACCAAAAGCCAATTCACTCTCTCTCGAGGAATCATTTTTCTCTCTAAAATGAAAACATGAGACATGCAGTTGTATCAAGGCAACTGAAACTAGAACAAAAAGAATGCCGTGTAATATTTTAATACACTTACCCTGGGAAAAAACTAGGCATACTGGTAGTGATCTCATTAAAATCAGTATTTTTTTTCTTATTCTGTAAGTTTCCAGTTATATTGTGCAAGTTTGGTCCTGTAAATATGCAATTTATTAAGATACAAAATTAAAATATTTTAGCCAATCTCTGAATACTGTACATTTAAACATTACAATAAAATTCACAATATTTCAGAATACATGTTTTAATATATTTTATCACAGCACCAAGAGGAACTTTAAGAAGTTTACTCATCTTTTTCTAGCAAGTAAGGCATGTTAAATTACATTTTCGGATTTGAATAAATGTCACATCATGATTCATAATTACACTTAGATCACTCTAAATCAATCAACATTATCCTCATTCTTCTTAAATTCATATTGCCTATTAGAGCTATGCAGTGATGGGATTCAAAGGGAAAAACATATTTCAAAGTGCATGTGGATTGGCATACAGCATCTATCAGGAACACCTTAAAGCAATTGCATCTTGGCACATTTATATTCCATGGCTGATGCATGATATCCAAAAAATACGCATTTGGTTTAATGCAAGAATGAAGTGTTATGTGCATGTCCATTTGTACAGAATCTAAAATGCATATATAATAGTTGATAACATCTAGCCAAATAAAAATATCCAGGGCTTGGGAGCAGGCTTTCAATGCTTCTATACTTCTTGCTCCTTCCCCTTACTAAAATAAAAAAATTATGCAGAATACAGAAAATGAGGAAAACTAAACATATGTATCTATTCATTTATTAAATGTACGCATTGCCCAACTCCCAGTAACTCTGGACAATTTATAAAATTCTAAAAACAATTTAAAGTTGAAGATTCTGGGTGGTCTTCAAGGGCAGTTCTATGTTGAGACGTGAGATTTCAAAGGCATGAATAACTGCTAAAAGGATCCCTTGATCTAGCAAAAAGCACAATTGACATACTAGATCAGGGGTCTGCAACCTTAAACACTCAAAGAGCCATTTGGACCAGTTTCCCACAGAAAAGAAAACACCAGGAGTCACAAAACCTGGCTGGACGTGGCCAATTCAACATCACTAACTTCCACCAGTCACATGACCCCCTAGCTACGCCTACCCAGTCGGTCATTAGAGCAGAGAACCAGTTGTTAAAAAACACCAGGAACCACAAAACCCTTTTGACATCTCTCTCTCCTTCTCTCCTATCTATAATTGATAGGTTTGTGCATATTAAACATCCAATTTAATTATTGTTAACCAATTCACAAGCATTGTAGGCAATAAATTGAAAACTGGAATTGTCAGAGTGCGCACAGTGTGACTATTTTGAGTCAACCCAGGAGCAAAATACAGTAAACAAAGTTTTGTCTTTCAAATAGTGGTTTGTCTACAAGGAATATATACATATTATTTATATATGTATATTGTTGTTGTTGTTAGTTGCGAAGTCGTATCCGACCCATCACAACCCCATGGACAATGTTCCTCCAGGCCTTCCTGTCCTTTACCATACTCTGAAGTTCACTTAAGCTCACACCTACTGCGTCAGTGACTCCATCCAGCCACCTCATTCTCTGTCGTTCCCTTCTTTTGCCCTCAATCTTTCCCAGCATTAGGCTCTTCTCCAGTGAGTTTTAAATCTAGATTATCTAATTAAGTTCCCTCACTGAACATCTCTCTTATTCCCTCTGCAAATGAATATTTGAACGAGCCAATCAGTCAGTATTACAAGCTTTAATTTCATATCTGAAAGAATAAAAGAAGGGTTGCCTCACATGGAAAATGATAGAAGCAAATGAGAGCACTCTTAAAATGGCTAGCTGAAAGTAGATGCAAAATGGCTCCATGTTATATTTAGGCCACAATTTCCATTCTTTGTAGTATAATAAACTTATTAATTGTTAAATGATCCTTGTGAATGTTCTTCATAGCTGAGAGGAATATATTTTATGCTATCTGAACAACCAACTGGGCATTTAGCCATAAGGGGTGATGGCAGTTGCAACGCAGCGTGGGTTTTTCATCTCCTCCAATTCTGCAATTTAGCTCCAAGTTTTTAATCTATTATTTCCAAGTAAGCAAAGCAAAACTAGGCAAATTTGAATGCTGAAAGCTGTCAGCTACATGAGCAATGTCAGTGGGAGGGCCAAATATCACAGAGTTGACAGCCTGTCAGAGTCAGAGGATATATTTTGGCCCAGTAGTCAAGTTAGTGAACGTTCTCTACAGTTCATTGTGTCCTTGGCTCTTGTGATAGGAGTGAGGACATTCAAGGGAGCCAAGCCCTCCAGCTGAACTAGACAGAGCATCCGTATATGTCTTTATTCCCCTCCATATAGCTTTTCTTTTCCCTTCAAAAATGTACACCCAGAACTATTCCACTTTTCTCCCTTCTTCCTTCCCAAATCACTTTTGCTTTATTCTTAGGGGGCTTATACACGTATATACATGAGTTTAAACATTTGGTTTTTCATTTTGTCTTGGCAGTAGTACAAGATGCTGGGAGTTGTGCCATGCTTTCACTCCCAGTGAATGAAAAACGTGCATCATCCTGATAAGAGGGTGCTGTGGAACCTTGGAAGGGAAGCCAAACAGAGCCTACATGCCCTGGCTATCCTGGTTTGTGAGTAAAGAACAAATCCTAATATGTCAATCTGACAAGGTTTTCTTGCAAGTTTAATGGCAGTTAGCATACAGCAGCAATGAGATTCTTTGATACATTCAGCAAAAGACTGAAGAAGACCATCTAGTCCAGGGACGACAGAATTGGAATACAATCATTTGGAATGTAACCCGCACAATTGTTTGCAATTATCTAGTTGGTTGGGGCTGATGGAAATCACCCAGATTGCTAACTAGAATTCTAATCTAATCCCCCTACCCAAAGCAGGAAATCTAAAGTCAATATCTATCCAATAGATGAATCTCTAGCTTCCACTAAATGCCAAAATAATGGGATCTGGTACATTTACAATATGTCTAGGAAAGGCTTGAGCAAGTCAGTGATGGCAAGTATGAATGCACCTTTAATATTTTCCCAGAACAAACTGGAGGGGGAAATAACCCAACTCTCTAGATATCTCCTGGCCAGTCTCTTATAATCAATTCTGGAGCCAGAGTTCTTCAGTTCACAGTGATGATTCAGCTTCAAGCTTTCTTTTCTGTGGTTCCCATGGAAGTTGGTCATACGGCTTCCCTGGTCACCTAGACTAAGAATTAGGCTTGAAGAAAGTATTCCAGGATTCTTTAAGTAGGAGTAGCAAATAAAATCTCAACAGAAGCAAAAAAAAACAGCAACATCTTACTGAAGATTGTACTTAATGACCAATGCTACATCTCTTAGGTCTGAGGTTTTTGTTTTGATTCTTTTAATATTGCTAATATAATTATTTTCATATAACCCTGCTTAGGCACAAGAAGAATCCAGCAATTCCTATGAAGCATAGTTATTCATCAAAGGCACTCATGCTTTTCAGGAGCTGGTATCTGGTGTCTTCTTGACTACTTGTTCCCAACAGCATTCACTGTGAATGGACAAGGACCCCAGTTCACAGGACAAAATCTTATCTTCCTTTCATCTACATGTTTATAAACCTCTTGTCATGACATGTAAGTGGCAGCCATTTTAAATACTGACCACCAAGGAATATTGTTATTTTGTCATTCTTGTATTTATCACTGAGCAACGTATTTATGCCTCCAAATTATAGCATTTTGGAAGGGAGAAGAAACAAAGATGCATTTACAAACAATTTTTTTTATTACTTCTGAATTCATTAAGGATATAAGTACTTTAATGTAAAAAAAAAAAGAGTACAGGGCACAAGGCTATTTGCTCTTTAATTTACTAAACATATTTTAATTAAAATAACCCATTTAATTAAATAATTAAAAGACAATCAGACATAACAAATTCAAAGGGTATTAAAAATATAATAATTATATTTCATCTGCACCTCCATAACTGTCTAGTTTGGTTCTGCAACCCAACAAGACAGACACAGGCTTCAGAGGATAATCAGAACTGCAGAAAAAATCATTACTACCAACCTGCCTTCCATTGAGGATCTGTACAATGCACAAGTCAAAAAGAGGGCCGTGAAAATATTTACTGACCCCTCGCATCCTGGACATAAATTGTTTCAACTCCTAC